>JAPKLW010000198.1:119079-145291 GCA_026898455.1 Plectranthus barbatus
TAACTGGAAAGGCGATTCCTTGTACTCTGTATACTTTTCTAGTGGAAATCTTAGCGATTCGGCTAAGGAGTGGACGTAGATCTATTTGATCGAACCACTATAAATTGTGTGTTCATTTACTGCTTTACTTACTGTTTTATTGGTTTACTGTTCGAAGATCGACTCAAAACCTAGCAACAGAGTTGCTAGTGTATATCCATAAACGGACTTAATTATCAACTTGAGCTAAGAAAGTATTTTGCTGATTACGACATTAAGTGCAAGTAACTTTAATATATTCCGCTGCATTTCGTGATTAAGCTTTAATACACGACGACTCTGATATTTCGGGACCAACAACTACTTGCCTGCTTCATATCACAAGAAGAGCCTACCAAAGTAACAGACGCACTCAAGTCAGCCAACTGGATCAACACAATGCAGTAGGAACTATCAGAATTCACAAGGAATCATGTATGGGATATCATCGATCGTCTTACTCATCAATCATTAATAGGAACTAAATGGGTATTCAAGAATAAGCGAGATGAAAATGGACTCGTCGTTCGCAATAAGGCCTGATTAGTTGCTAAAGGTTATGTGCAGTGCGAAGGAATAGACTTCGACGAAACATTTGCTCCAGTAGCTCGCTTGGAAGCAATCAGATTATTCCTAGCATATGTTGCTCATCATTGGTTCACAGTATTCCAAATGGACGGCAAGAGTGCATTCCTTAATGGCGAATTAAAGGAGGAAGTCTACGTGGAACAACCTCCAGGTTTCGAGCGCGGAAACAAGGTGTACAGACTAAGGAAAGCTCTCTACGGACTAAAGCAAGCCCCAAGAGCGTGGTATGAGACGTTATCACAATTCTTGCTGAAGAATGAATTCAGGAATGGAAAGATCGACAGGACGTTATTCTTGATCAAAGATGCTGAAGTCATTTTGCTTGTCCAAATCTATGTGGATGACATCATATTTGGATCAAGAAATTTAAGTCTCTGCGAGAAGTTTGCTCAACTTATGCAAACTAACTTCCAAATGAGTATGATGGGAAAAAATGTCATACTTCCTAGGTCTACAAGTCCAGCAATTCGGCGATGGGATTTTTATTCATCAGAAGAAGTATACAAAAGATCTCATCATCAAATTCTATCCAGAAAAGACAAAGACTCTGCGGATTCCCATGAGTACAGCATGTCAGATATCAATGGATGAAGAAGGTGAATCTGTAGATCCCACATCATAGAGAGGAATAATTGGCTCACTGCTATACTTGACTTCTAGCAGACCAGACATTTCATATGCTAAAGGTGTATGTGCTAGATATCAAGCAAATCCAAAGAAATAACTCATGGAGTATGCACAAAGAATTGTCAGATATCTGAAGGGAATAGAATCTTTAGGAATTTGGTATCCCAATATAGGGATTTATCCGTAAATCGAATCACAAAATCCAAATAAGCCGGATCGATTTATGGTTTATTGTTCACAATACCAATTCACAAAACCCTAGCATGCTCTTATGAATTTAATGCGTGGATAATAGAGATTACCTTAATTCCGTAGTCTCTGTACCGATCTTTCACGTTTGAATTACAATACCTAAATCAACCACACGAATTAATTAAATCTGCGGAAACAGAAATTAGATGGATTCTAATTTCAAGATTTAATTAAAGAAAACAAGAAAGAGGAATAATATGTTCTCCAGATTAGATCTTCAGGGTTGTATCCCAATGCTGTTCAGATCTGCTACTGGTGAGGATTCAACAGATCTATAGTTGTGCAAGCCAGAATCAAAATTCTCCCCTTTGGACAGATAGAGGCGCCGCCCCCTACTCTCTCTATCTAGGGTTTCTGTTTTTCAACTATGTTACAACTTGTGAGAGAGAGTTGTCTATTTATAGACCTAGGGTTTTAACCCTAATGGGCTGCTGGGCTCAATTCAGCATATTTATTTTGGGCCAGACCTGGGACCTAATGCAAATAATAAAGTGAGCCTATAAATTAATTAATTCCCATGTCCACAACCCAGGATACAATTAATTAATTAATATTAATTCTTTTTCACCACATAATTAATACTGACCTACCCCTTTATTACCACGTTACGGGCTCCATTTATTGAGAATCCCCATATTTAAGGTTATCGAACATTCATTAATTAATCGGAGCTTCTGACAAGCTCTATCTACAATTAATTAATATCTTATTATTCCTAAGTAGTACCACTCAAACCTTATCATTCAAGCCTGAACTTAATCAGCCTGCAGGACTTTGACACGATGAATGTTATTGAGCTCTTCAGGGAATGTCCCCATCCTATTACTCGGATACGGCTACCTAAATCCAGTCTCAGGCAGTACTACACAAACTGATGTTACCCAAGATGCGGATATACGAGCACGTTACTAAGGCTCTCCATCATGGCAAATCAAAGAAATAGTCAATCCGTGCAAACCCCTGAACCTTCGTTAGGGTTTGGATTCAATCAAGAACGAGATATTGTATTCGCTGATGTCAGACAATCGAATACATCTCATTGCGGTCCATCTATATGCCACCCTTGCGTACCAGCATGTCAAGTAACCAAGACAGACTACTTTCTCCGACAATGCCGCAGCCATCCGGACAGACGTATCCTTATACGCTGTCTCGATTGTGATCAAGTTTATGTCTCACTAGGTCAAGTGATCAAACTGTCTTCTGCGATCTACTAGACGTCGTATGATCGTCCCTATCGGTGAGAAAAGCGGATACCATTGTTACATACATGTAAGTTTGTTTGACAGATAGGAGAAATAAATCGTTGCATACTCATTGTAATAAATGCTTTCTGTATACAAAACCCATCAATCTCCCACTTATACTCAAAGCATAACTAAACTATTACAGAGTATACAGTGCATCTATCTAGCCTGCTATCTCGTTAACCACTGTCAGTGGTCGGCATCCACCTCAGACCCAGCTCACGAATATGTCTTTCGTAAACTTTCTGCGGCAAGCTCTTTGTAAATGGATCAACAAGGTTGTCTGCAGTGTCAATCTACTTGATCAGCACATCGCCCCTCGATACGATCTCTTGTATGATATGGTACTTTCTCTCTATGTGTTTGCCTGCCCTGTGAGACCGCGGTTCCTTTGAGTACGCCACTGCACCAGAGTTATCACAATAAATTGTGATGCTCCTTGGCAAACTCAGAATCACGCCCAACTCTAAAAGGTAGTTCCTGAACCATACACCCTCTTTCGAGGCTTCGGAGGCGGCGACATATTCCGCCTCCATGGTGGAGTCAGCAATGCATTTCTGCTTTGAGCTCCTCCAAGATACAGCTCCACCTCCCAAGGAAAACACATATCCCGAGGTCAATTTCTTCTCATCCTGGTCCCCTTGGAAATCCGAGTCTGTATAACCCACAGGGCACAAATCCTCACTTTGATAAACTAGGCAATAATTCTTAGTTCTCTTCAAATACTTGAGGATGTACTTTACCGCAGTCCAATGCGCCTCTGTGTCTCAGGACAAGACTCATCTCATCTTTCTCCCTCTGTGTCTCAGGACACTGCCCACTAGAAAGACAAACGCCATGTCTGAAAGGTAGCAAGCATTTCTTAGCGAGTTGCATGCTGAACTAGGCTATCACAGTATCCACATAGGATGCCTGGGATAAGCTCAACATCCTTCTCTTACGATCTCGTAAGACCTTAATCCTAAGGATGTAGCCAGCTTCTCTCAAATCCTTCATTTGGAACTGTTCGGATAACCAACACTTGATTTTCGACATCACTCCCTCGTTGTTTCACAATACGAGTATGTCATCAATGTATAGTGCAAGGAAAACCACGCTCCCACTGACACAAAGTCGGTATACACAACTTTTGTTTTCCAACTTTGAAAATCCATAGGATTTTATCACATCTTTGAAACGTAAGTTCCACGACCTTGAAGCTTGCTTAAGTCCGTACAAGGACTTCTTTAGCTTCCAGACAAGATGTTCTTCACCTTTGCGCACGTAGCCCTTAGGTTGCCGCATATAGATGTCCCTACCTTCTTCGAGGTACCAGATTAGAAAAGCGGTTTTGACATCCATCTGCCAAATCTCGAGGTCCATATGCGCAGCTATGGCAAGAAGTATCCGGATGGATTTGAGCATGGCTACGGGTGAAAAGGTTTCATCATAGTCAATGCCCTCTTTCTGACTATAACCCTTTGCCACCA
Organism: Plectranthus barbatus; assembly: GCA_026898455.1. Lineage (NCBI taxonomy): Eukaryota > Viridiplantae > Streptophyta > Magnoliopsida > Lamiales > Lamiaceae > Plectranthus > Plectranthus barbatus. Next base: position 123,281 of record JAPKLW010000198.1, read on the forward strand.
GCCTGGCTTTAAAAGCCCTGATTTCTCCATCCGCCCCTCTCTTTTTCTTGTATAGCCATTTGCACCCTATGGCCCTAAAACCATCCGGCAATTTAGTTTTCTGGTACACATCCATAGCAGTTTTGGATTCAATTTCGGAATCCATGGCGACACGCCATTTATCAACATCCTTGTCTTGCACTGCCTCTTCGTAAGTCAGTGGGTCAGAGACCTCATGTCTGTCTTCCGGGCTCAAGTCCGAAGACTCACCCACGAAAATGTACCTATCCGGCTGGAAAATAACTCTCCCAGTACGACGAGGCATCGGTGCCGCGTCAGTAGTAGGTGCAGTAACTTGTGGTTCTGCACCTTGCACTGAAGGACGTGTCTATGGTGCTGAACCTCTCACAGGTGCACCCACGTTTGCACGTTCCCCTTCCCTTGGAATTGCATTCTCGTTTTCAATTTATTTAAGAAAGATATCACTCCTTGACCTGTGGTTCCTTACATACTCGTCCTCTAAGAATCTAGTGTTGGTGCTAACAACCAATCTCTGACTCTCAGGACAGTAAAAGTAACCACCTTTTGTTTGCCTGGGATATCCTATAAACAACATTACCTTTCACCTGCTTTCTAACGTATCAGGTTCCTTCGACATTAAGTGTGCCGGACAGCCCCATACTCTGAACTTGCACAAACTTGGTTTGCGACCAAGGAAAAGCTCAGAAGGCGTCTTAGGACCTGATTAAGAAGGCACCACATTTAACACGTAAGCGGTAGTTTCCAATGCGTAGCCCCAAAATGAAATTGGTAAGTTTGTATAACTCATCATTGATCTTACCATCTCTAGAAGAGTCTTATTCCTTCTTTCAGCTACACCGTTTTGCTGGGGAGTACATGGTGCAGTCCACTGGGATGTAATCACATTGTCTGACGAATACTGCAGGAACTCGTTATCGAGGTATTCGCCACCGCGGTCAGATCGCAGCGACTTGATAGTTTTCCCGACCTTCTTTTCTACCTCAGCCTTGAACTCTTTAAATTTCTCAAAGTACTCAGACTTGTAGCGAAGCAGGTAAACGTATTCGTACCTTGAGTAATCGTCAATGAAAGTGACAAAGTACTCGTACCCTCCACGAGCCTGTGTTGACATGGGCCCACATAAGTCAGAATGGATTGATTCCAACACTTCCTCTGCTTGAGACTGACTATCCTTAAAAGGCCTAGTTGACATCTTGTCCTCGATACAGGATTTGCAGACTTGATAAGGTACAGCCCGGACTAAGTCCAATGTACCGTCATCTGCAAGTCGTTGAATCCGCTTCAAGCTGATGTGACCGAGTCTCAAGTGCCAGAGATATGTAAGATCCTCATCAGAAGAAGTACGTTTTCTCTATCTAGGATATTCAATTTCGGATGAATTACATGCAATATAACAGGACATATTTGATAAAGCAGCATAAAGAGAATAAATCAACAACCCAAAATGGACAACATCGTTATTACCAATGATAGAAATCATAAATAACAAAATATCCATTGCGAAGTTGGAAAAAAAACATTTGTCCTGCCGAAAACACGGCCCACAGAAGAAATTCTCAAAATGTACTTAATCCATCAAAACATAAGGAAAAGAAAACTTCATGAGGCTCCGTCAGAGGATGTTGTCATCCATACAACTTGGTATCTTCTTGCCATTATTCACCAGCCTTGTCGGCACGGTCCCCTGCAAAGTATAACAACATGATCAACAAGTCAGCGCTTACAGCTCTAGGATGAGCAACAACAGACTCTAATCATGCTTACAGTCATACATGCAAATGGCATACCTTGTCTAGCTTTGATGGCCTGACAATATTTCCTCCAATGTCCTTTCTTACCACACCTGAAGCACCTGTCCCTATCAGTCGCCACTTTAGGCTTCTTCACAGCCCTAACCATCCTTCACAGGTGCCTTCACAGCCCTCTTCATAAAACCTCTTTTCCGCTTCATACCTTTCAGTATAGTAGAAAGATTACCAGAAGTGGCTAAGGCAACCTTCTGAGGGTTCATCACTGATTCCGCTGCCATCAAGTCATTAAGCAACTCGTTAAGAGTATACTCTTTCTTGTTCATGACAACATTTAGCCTAAAACTCTCAAAGGACTTGGGTAGAGAGTTCAGTGTGATATCGACCTTGGCCTTAGCATCGATACCTGCACCATGCACAGTTAGCTCATCCATGAGGTGAGTCATGGAAACTATGTGTTCTCTCACTGAGCTGCCATCAGTCATTTTTCTACTCATGATATCCCTCATGAGATTGAATCTGACGGCTCTATCAGTTTCCCCATAGGTCACCGTCAAACTGGCCATAATGTCATAGGCGTCCCTATGGTGTTGATGCATCTGCTGCAAGACTTTTGACATAGTGGTCATCATGTAGCACTTGACTACATTGTTCGATTTCTCCCACTTGTTATAATAGTCTACTTCCTCTTGAGATGACTCAGCAGTGGGCACTAGGGGTTGAAGTACTTGCAGAACAAACATATGTTCTTCTGCTCTCAGGATGTATTCAAGATTGCGCTTCCATTCCAGGAAGTTTGGACCAGTTTAAGAATTTTGTGCGAGAATATTGATGACATTTGACATAGACATATCTGAAACAATAAAGAATCTTAAATAAGAAAATACATGCAGAACTTCGAAAACAAATGCATTGAAAATCTTTTCATAAATCAAATACACATGTTTTCCACTAATTGCCCAAGTGTTCCCACCGCAAGCTACACTCGTAGACGTTTACGATGTCACCCTCAACCAGAATTGCGGGTTTTAAGCCCCAATTCTTTAATTTCACTACCATGTCAGGAACCTTTCGACACTAGAAATTAATAATTAGTGAAAACTTTAGACCAAGCCATCTCTCAAGGACAGGGAAGCAGCAACTGCATTATATCCTAAGATGCTTCTAAGCGATTAATCACAAGTTTAACTCTGGCCAAAAGAGATAGTTTAGCATGGCACGTAACCATACCGCACAGCCCTTAAAGCTTTTGTTATCTATAATTTAAATCAATCATAAAATACTTATGAAATAGATCTACGCAAGCTACACTCGTAGACGTTTACGCAAAACCCTCCCACTATTCACATGATTTAAATTGTTTGTCTAGAAATCCCAACAACTGCAACCCATGTACCTCCAGGAACTAGCAAGCTACACTCGTAGACGTTTACTAGAGCGAGAGATACACTTACAGCCTAGGACCGCTTTGTGGAGGTCTATTGATTTTAATTAAAAAATCCGCTTAGTATTTTTCTTTCAAAAAGGTTTCTTATATGCTCACAGATAATTTCTTTGTCATTATATTTTCAAATTTTTGCATGTAATTAAACAGGCCCAAAAATTCCCAAAATATAATCCAACAAGAAATTATCACATAAGCATGCTTGGAAAGCTATAAATAATAAAAGAAGTAAATCATGCTTTTCCTATTATCTACACATGCTTAATTGCGCACATAATAAATCATATATCATACGAGAACAATTAAGGCAAACAAAAATTCCTCGTGGCCCCACAAAACAGGAAATAAAATCATGTCTATTACAATTTGAAATTTGAATTTATTTGGATAAATCCAAATCTTCCAGGGCCTCCAAATCTTCAACCACCAAATCTTTTGGGATTTAGGGTTTTGTGATTTGATGATTGGCTCCAAACCCTAATGCAAACCCTAGGGATTTACATTGAATTGGGCCAACCGCCAAAACACGAACCACCGCGACAGGGCCAGCCCCTGCCAACGACGGACACGCCACCGCCAGCGCCGTCGTCGTGTGCCTGTGCAAGCGCGTGCTCCCTGTGCCGCTGGCCTCTGCAGCCCGCGACCGCTACCCTTTGCCACCGCGGCTGCACGTGCGCGCGGCCTCCTGCCGCCCTCGTCCATCGGCTCCGTCTTTGTTCTTCGTCCCGACCCGTCCAATTACAGATTTGAATAAAAAATTAAAGAATCTATTCTATTACAATTTTCTATCAAATCTAATCTAATCACAGAATTTCTCGTGATTTCACAAAACAGATTCAACCTTACACGGATAAACCACCGTGGGCTGAATCAAACGGGTTGCCACGAGGAACAAAAACCATCCACGACAAAATAAAAATTCACACATGCATCAATGAATTTATTATGAACAACAGAGCCATAAATCAGAAACTTGGCTCTTATACCAATTGTAGAGATTTATCTGTGAACCGAATCACAAAATCCAAATAAGCCGGATCGATTTATGGTTTATTGTTCACAACACCAATTCACAAAACCCTAGCATGCTCCTAAGAATTTAATGTGTGGATAATAGAGAATACCTTAATTTCGTAGTCTCTGTACCGATCTTTTGCGTTTGAATTCCAATACTTGAATCAACCACGCGAATTAATTAAATCTGCGGAAATAGAAATTAGATGGATTCTAATTTCAAGATTTAATTAAAGAAAACAAGAAAGAGGAATAATTTGTTCTCCAGATTAGATCTTCAGGGTTGTATCCCAAAGCTGTTCAGATCTGCTACTGGTGAGGATTCCACATATCTATAGTTGAGCAAGCGAGAATCAAAATTCTCCCCTTTGCACTGATAGAGGCGCCGCCCCCTACTCTCTCTCACTGGGGTTTCTGTTTTTCCACTAAGTTACAACTTGTGAGAGAGAGCTATCTATTTATAGACCTAGGGTTTTAACCTAAAAGCGTTGTTAGGCTCAATTCAACATATTTATTTTGGGCTAGACCTGGGACCTAATGCAAATAATAAAATGGGCCTATAAATTAATTAATTCCCATGTCCACAAACCAGGACACAATTAATTAATTAATATTAATTCTTTTTCACCACAGAATTAATACTGACCTACCCCTTTATTACCACGTTATGAGAACGGGTTGCATTTATTGAGAATCCCCATATATAAAGTTACCGGACATTCATTAATTAATCGGAGCTTCTGACAAGATCTATCTACAATTAATTAATATCTTATTATTCCTAAGTAGTACCACTCAAACCCTATCACACGTGCCTGAACTTAATCAGCCTGCAGGACTTTGGCACGATGAATGTTATTGAGCTCCTCATGGATTATCTCCATCCTATTACTCGGATATGGTTACCTAAATCCAGTCTCAGGCAGTACTACACGAACTGTTGTTACCCAAGATGCGGATATACGAGCACGTTACTAAGGCTCTCCATCATGGCAAGTCAAAGAAACAGTCAATCCGTGCAAACCCCTGAACCTTCGTTAGGGTTTGGACTCAATCAAGAACGAGATCTTGTATTCGCTGATGTCAGATAGTCAAATACATCTCACTGCGGTCCATCAATACGCAACCCTTGCATACCAGCATGTCAAGTAACCAAGACAGACTACTTATTCCGACAATGTCGCAGCCATCCGGTTAGACGTATCCTCATACGTTGTCTCAGTTGTGATCAAGTTTATGTCTCACTAGGTCAAGTGATCATACTGTCTTCTGCAATCTACTACACGCCATATGATCGTCCCTATTGGTGAGACAAGAGGATACCATTGTTACATACATGTAAGTTTGTTTGACAGATAGGAGAAATAAATCGTTGTATACTCATTGTAATAAATTCCTTCAGTATACAAAACCCATCACCCAGAGCAGACGATCTCACCCTTATAGGATACTCAAATTTAGATTTCAGAGGCTGTAGAATTGATCAAAGAAGCACAAGCAGAACATGCCAATTCCTAGGTCATAAGCTGATAAGCTGGTTCAGCAAAAAATAACATTCCGTAGCAACATCCACTACAGAAGCGAAATATGTAGCTGCTGCCACCTGCTGCACACAAGTGCTATGGATTAAGCAACAACTTCAAGACTATGAAGTTAGCACTGGTTGCGTTCCAATTTACTGCGACAACAATAGTGCGATGTGCATCACGAAGAATCCTGTTCACCATTCCAGAACAAAGCACATCCATATCCGACATCATTTTATTCAAGATCATGTTGAGAAAAAGGATATCTCAGTGGATTACATATGAACTGAAGAAGAAGCTAGCAAAAGAACAAGTTGCACGAAAGAAAGAAGAAGATAGGATGAAGATGTTGGAATTCAAGGAAAAAATCCTAAACCAACTCGCCAACAAGCCTTTCAGAGTACAGAACTTAAGGCCATCCGAAAATATTTCTGTCGAAGAAGAAGAAGGAAGGGAAACCACACACTCTGTAATGGCTCCAGCTGATCAACCATCCACTTCGACTCCAAGATTGGCATCCACAGCTCTCATGTCTACCCCTGAAAATCAAATTGTACATGTTGAGGAATCTTCGTTCATGGCAATTGAGTCTTTGAATACCAGCACTTATCAGATGGATCTCCAGCACTATATTCATACCATGGTAGGACGGAGTATCGGAGAGCAAATGACACCAATCATGCACATGGAAATCTCTACCAAAATGTCTGAAGCAAAAGACTAAATTCTTGCTATCCAACTTGACAACTTCGAGACCTTCTCCATTGGAATTTTTGTTGCGATCAAAGAGGGGGAAGAGAAGAGGTTAGCTGAAGAAGCAGAAAGAAGATTGGAGCAAGAAGAAAGGATTCGTGGTCTGGAAGCGAGAAGACTACAGGAAGAAGATCTGAGGAGACAACGTGAAGAAGAAGAGAGAGAAGAACAGAGGAAAACTCAAGAGAAGGAAAGGATCAGAAGACAAGAACGAGAAGCAACTTCATGAAGAAGACAACAGAAACTCTCAGCAAAATGAAGAAGCCCACCGCCGGTTCTTCAGGTGCCAAGAATGCTGCTGATTCAGACTCCTCAACGACAAAAAAGTAATATCTCTCTAATCTCTACATCTCCTAGCTGATTGAACAATTTTTTTGCTTTCAATTTGGGTTATGTGAATGTATGAAAGAATATATGATTATCAATGAAAACTAACCCAGGTTGAAGACAACATCTCATTGTCCAACGCTGATTTAAATGAATAAGCTGAAATTACACACTTGGTATAATCAGCAAACTACGTGGAATGTGATGTGATTGCTTGATGATATTATGCATAAATATGCTTTGTGCTTACTTGGCAAAATGACCTTGAAGCTATTTACCTGATTGATTTGTTTTCGAGCAATACCCTTGATACGTTAAGGGGGAATGTTTAGGAATAATACTGAGTCTACGGGAGTTGAGACACTGAGAATAGATTTGATACGAAATTTTTGTAATCTCGGTAATCAGCTTTCCCATGATCAGTTAGAACTAAAGCTTAAGATAGAGGCTTTGATCGCAACAAAAAGGGGGAAATTGTTAGGAATATTGTTAGACCCCTCTATTGTAAACCAATTCATAATCATAGTTTGATATGTTTTGGTGGATCAAAGCTATAGCAACTAAGTATCGAGTCAATTGTAAAAATTCCTGTATAGGAATTCATACTCGAGTTGTAATAGATTAAGAAATAGAGAGAATCTAGTTTGCTAAAGGAGTCAGTAAACTTGCCTAATTGCTGAAGATTGCTAAATAAAAAAGAAAGGCTAGCGATGCGAAGGATGTGACAATGATGCTGAAGAAGGAACTCCAGCAAACTACGAAGACATCCGACGCAAATTAGTAGCCAGCAGACGACTATCAGCAATCGAGAAGTTACAAAGCGAAATATAAGACGGATTATAAATTACAAGAAGAACCAACCAATCAAGAGGAGGGAACAATCATCACGAAGAAGAAAGGTTCAAACCTAAAAAGGATCCGTTCTGACAAGAGACGGCTAAAGACAGATGCTACGCCAATCAGAGACGAGGACACTTGAAGAGTCTCTGTCCGCCGTAGAAAAAAGAAGCATGCAGATAGGCGAGCATTCCCTTTGAGTCTAACGGATAAGATTCAAACAGCCATTTGAATCTTCACCTATAAATAGGAGTCATCCTTATTTGATTCAGGGGTTCGCAATTTTATACATACAAGAGATATCAAAAGAGATCAAACTCATTCTCTATATCAAGCGAACACAACCGAACTAAGTTCGTGATTGAAGATTTTCGCAAGCTTTCATAATAGAAGCTCGAAGACCTGTGAAGTTTATCTTCAAAAGGTAACATTGGGATTCTTTCTAATCCAGAAAGAATCTAGCAGTCACTATTGCGGTGCAAGAGTGATTCGTACGGGCAACACCAACACAAGGATATGTTCCGGGAAGAACTATAAAACTCCCAGCAGTCGACGTCCAAGGAGAAAGGAGGTTTGTCCTCACTCTAAGGAGCAACACCAGTTGAAGATTGGAGATCGAGGTGCCCGAAGGTGCGCGCTGACCAGACGGAGGAGCTGCTCAACGTTAGAGATCAGACCTTACCTTGTACTCATTCTTCTAGTAAATTTTCAGTCAGAGGACTGGAGAGTGGACGTAGAACGAATGTTCGAACCACTATAAAAACCCTTTTGTCGTTTATTGTCTTATTACACTATTTGTTTGTAGTTAGATTATTTGAAACTCAACACACCAAGTGTCCAAGCTCTCAATTGATTGATAATGATTGCTATTTTTGAATAGGAGACAAACCAGAAAAAGTTTACTGAGTCCAAGCTCTCAGTAAAGAAGCTGAGCATGCTGTCAGTAAAGCTCTCAGTAAAGAAGAGTCTATTCTGTCTACTGAGTCCAAGCTCTCAGTGGAACCCCGACAAGCTGAGCATGAGCTCTCAGCAAAGTTCGGTAGATTGCTTAAACATTGATTTCAAGAAAATGCTGAGTCCAAGCTCTCAGCAAGCTATAAGCATCTACTGAACAACAGACCACAAGGAATGAATGCTGAGTCCAAGCTCTCAGCAAATCGGGTCCAGAATTATGTCATTCACCTCAAGTAAAGAAAGAATGTTGAGTTCTAAGCTCTCAACAAAATAGGTGATATATGACATTCCATATTAAAGGGGTAAAATCTTATAATGAGTCCCAGCTCTTAGCATAGGCCTTTCATATTGCTAGTTATCAAGTGTTCAACATATGCATCTTTGCATTTTGACCAGCAAACAAAAAGGAGATAATTGATTCAAATATATCTCGAATGGCAGAATTATCTAATGATGAAGAAACTGCAGAGTTTGCTTTCATTACAAAGTAACTCTAGCATAGGGCGGCGACGAATGCCAAGGAGACACATCAGCCACATTTAAGACTTCGATGAAGTAGGACGTAAGGCGAACTGACACCAACTGCCCAACCGTCGATTCATCCATATCAGAAGAGGAGATCCAACCGCTCACAGTAGAAGCTGGTTAAAGAGGGATCGTATAAAAGAATTTTGGTTTGGGAACTCTAACCTTAATACTCCCATACCTTCTGATTCAAAATTCTCCTACACTTTTGGAAACTCTCAGAAGAATACATCAAAGGCGGAATCTTCAAACCGCACCAGTCCCCATGCCGAATCATCCGGAAACACCACCATGCTCGGAGAACTAGAACAGTTCCAGCCAACCTTCACAGGACTCTACAAGACGGAGGACATTGATGAGTCAATTCCATACTACCGCCTAATTGCTATAAGTCATGGAAAATTGTATGGTGAACTTACCAACAATCAGAAAAGGGTTGCTCAGGTCAAGAAGGACAAGATATTGTACGAGCCACTATTCCGGAGGCACTGGTGTGAAGATCTCATAGGTAAACTCGATCGAGAAAGCCTATTGCGATACCTATTTGCATAACCGAAGAAGTTTCATCCACACATAGTCGCAGAATTCTTCGCGCGTGCAGTTGTTGATAAAGATGAAAAATTCTTCACCACAAGTGTTTTGGGTATCAAAATCGTAGTAAGCCCAGAAGTTTTGGAGAAGAAGTATGGACTCCGCAATGATGGTGAAGATGTAGCCAACTACAAGATCAACGATGAAGCTGAGATGAAGAAGAGATGGCCGAGATGGAAATCGGAATCATACACCGATTCTTGGAAAGTAGCAGCACCACTGAAATCTCTAGCAAAACCAATGAGGAGTTTAGCACAAGTAGTCATAAGGACGCTAGTGGGTGAAGTTGACTCACTCTCTGAGTTAAGTGCTAAGAAGTTTGCTGTTATGATGGTGATTGAAGATCAAGTTCGTGGAAATTGGACAAAGTTCATCTACACCAAATGGCTAGTGCATGTCTACAAGAACAAGAGTGTGAAGAAGGATCACACGTTCACTCAAGACGTAGGCTTTGGATTGAAGATAAGCCACTTTCTGGAAGGGATCATACCAGAAGGAAAACGCTACCACTTTGGATTGAAGATAAGCCACTTTCTGGAAGGGATCATACCAGAAGGAAAACGCTACCATCTACTCCGACTACATACCGCCAACCAAAAACAACAACCACCGAAGAATTTCAGGGAACCGTTGATACCAAAGGGAAAGAGCAACGTCAACCCTAAAGAGGCATGCTCTGATGAAGAAGAACAACACCAAGGCCATATCGTTATGCCTACTACTGCACCACTTACTACCGAGGAACTTGAAGAAGAATGGCGCAAAGCAGAATAGGTTACCCTGTTTACTGAACTCGAAAATTTGGTCGACATTCCATCACAAGAAACTGGTCAACTCTCCGATCAAACCACTATGAAGAGGAGGCGTACGCAGAGGAGCCCTCAACAAAGGAAAGGGAAACCAGCGAGTGATGATGAGAAAGTCAAGATAAGGAGCAAGCAAAGAAGATCTTCAGGTAACACTCTCCGAATCAATGTACCTGAGGTAGATACTTTTCTACCATCCTCAGATGTCGTCAAGGACATGGCGACAGAATCTACAGATGCCACTGCAAAGCAAAGGCTTGAATTTTTCGATGAGGAAGAATCTCGGAAGAAAAGGCGACAGAGAAAAGCGCTCCAGAGGGCACAAGAACAAAAAGACTACGCCAAGTTCCGACTTGAGATGACACTTGAAGAAAGGGATTCAAGATACGCAGAAGTCATGGCAAGTTATGCAGAGCGCAATGTCAGGATTCAAGCTATATAACAAATAGGTCGCATCACTCGAAAATATGTTGAGAAAATGCAAGTCGAGAAAGGAAAAAGTAAGGTCACGTTCGCTGAAGATGTGGAAATAATTGTTGATCTTGAGCGAAGACAACTGAAAGAAGCCCTAAAGGAATCAAGAAGATTGCCAACTCCAGGACAAGGAGAAAGGAGTTGTGACTCAACACAATTTCAGCCCGCCACCGATCAAGGGTGAAGCGTAAGTGCTGAATAAATTACAGAAAGAAGTTTGTTGCAGGCTGCTGAGGAAGAAGGTAGCAGTCCTGTTTTTGCAAAGGAAAGTGAATCAGAACAATGGGTTGCGCAAGGAGGAAGCCAACTTGTTACAATCATGGAAGAAGCTGGTCTGGTAACGACGTCAGACCAGATCCCGGCTAATGATTCAGGAACTCAGGATTATGTGGGAACAGCTACAAGCTCCCCTAAAAACATGGGGACGACGGCTATTAGGAGTTTTTGGGCATTTAACTTGTATTTGGCCCCCTTTGATCTATAAATAGGGGGAATCTCATTACTTTTCGAATCTAATCACTTTGCACACATAAACGTTCATTTTAGCTTAACTGAAACTCTGCTATAGCAGTTGCATGACTTGCTCCAGCTCCTGCTTACTCAACTCCTTCTTGTATCTCGACCTGCTATAGTTCATTGTGCACCTACTTTTCTTGATTAATAAACGGTCATCTACATTTTCACTTGCTTTCAATATTTCAATTATATCTTTTTTTCTATTATTTCTATTGTGTTTCTAATTATTTTTCCTTGGTTCCTAGGGATCTATATCTGTACGAAATCAAACCTCAACAACATTCATCCTTCTCTTTGTCACCTGATAAGATGAAAAAATATTATATTCAAATATATCAATTCAGAATATATAAATCATGCATGCCAACAAATAACAAATGGAACTCCAACCGGTAACCAACTCATCTAATTCAATTAAAAAATTACTATGCATAAATTAGTTTCATAACATAATAATATCTAATACTGGAAAACTAAAAAAAATGTAATTGCATGATCAATTTATAAGCAACTTCCACAACATTTTTTCGAAAGGGAAGATAAGTAACAAGCAAATGTTTAGAAATACTTCTAGTAAGGTTATTATAAATGTAAAGTTTTAACTTCCTCTATTATTTATAATAATATTAACTCTCATTCCTTGCCATTAATTGATGAGTTGATTATCATACTTCCGTTTTTTCCATATTAGATCATATTAACAATTTTCCATGTTTATGTAACTTAAATTAGTGTTTTTGGATATTTATTTAAGTGGGAAAAAATGTGGAAATATAAGAGTTCTACTTTTATAGATATATAAATATAGATTTTCAAGTGTTGCCATATTTGTTAAATATTATATTTCCTTATTTCTATTATAATTAAATTTAGAGATTATGTTTGAGGGGAAACAAATGTTATGAGACATTCTCATTTTCAATAATATATAGATAAATAAAGATATTAATGTGAAGATATTAATGTGACATTAATTTCTTTAATAAATATACTTAAATTTACACTCGCACGATACATGAAACAAATTTATGATAGTTTTATTTTATAATACTAAAATATAATTAAAAAAGTTATATATTTTAACATTTTTTAAATAAATTATTTTTGAATATATCTAATTTGTATTCATTAATATTATATTTAATATATTATAATATAATTATTTTCAATATAATAAATCAAATATATATATAACAGTCTATGAGGTTTGATTTGCAAATGATCACATAAAAGATATTATACATGTATTATTTAAAAAATATTGAATATAATAAATTTTAGGGATGTAATATTTTAAAGCAAAAAATTACAAATACATATTTTACATGTTTATTAGTGTTTATTGTATATCTATGTTATAACAGAAAATTAATAAATAAAATAGAATTAAAAAGACTTTTTCTCCAAACATAAATCTTATGAGATTTGATTTAAAAATTAATTTATAAAAAATATTATACATGTGTTAGTTATATAATAATAATTATAGTAAATTATTGAGATAATTTTTTAAGAAAAATGAAAAATACAATTTTATTATATTTTTATTAGTGTTTATCGTATTGATAGCTCTCATAAAGAATTATCTTTTGATCCCTTCGTATGAACTTTAGGGGTTATTTTGAATAAGATTTCTATTAATCAAAGTCCTTTCTGGTTGTTTTTTTTACATCTTTGAAAATAGGTCATGTTATTTTAACTAATGCAAGTATTAATAAGTTTTTGCAAGCTTTTGGTGAAGTTTTGATAAGGTTCAGAATGCTAGAGCTTTCCTGCCGCATGATGGTTAGAAGTTATGCTTGAGCATGGGAGATGCATGGAAAGAAGGAAGAGGATTTTCTCTCTCCGGGACCATCTGAAGACAAAGATAAAGTCCCTTTTTGATCTTGTCTGCTGGGAGGACAGGTGTCGCAATGGGAGCCGAACTCTTGTCTGGGAAGAACAATGACATTTCTACACGTGGATGCATCCTAGAGAAGAGAAAGAGATCAACGGTGTTGGAAGGAGATGTGAAAATATCAACAAGGGGGAATCGGATAAGACAATTTTTACACAGAACACACGAACGGAGATAGCACGGGAGATTGAGCAACAACTTGGAGAAGAAGCTATTGAAGATAGAGAGATCATCATCGATAGCGTACTTTTAGATTTTGAGTTGTATTTGATGATGAATGATCTTCTATTTCTTTTTTTCTTTTGCAAGTATGAGCTAACTCTATTTAACACTTGGTTTGTGGGAACAATTCACTTTCACCTGATTATATGTTAGAACCATGTTTTGCATGACTGAACTTGTCTTCGATCTTGTTTATACTCGTTTCTTGAGCACGACAGTGGATAGAAACATATCACCTATGGAGACCGAAAGGTAAAGTAGGCCGATGAGACCTTGGACAATTGTGTTAATCTCATAGGCATATGAGATAACATAACTTGAGAGAACTGGGCTTAATGATTTCATCACTCGAACACTGTGGTACGCATAGGCATATGATTCCCAGTAAGAAAGTGTAGATCTAGTAGAACGGCAGTTTGCTCGGCAGGTTAAGGAAAAGTTCTAAGGTTCGGATGCATGCAGGACATAAACTCTATCATATCGGATAGTAGCAGTGAATTGTATTCCATAACCCGAGTGTGCTCTTTTATATTTGTGAACCAGTTTATATCATTTATGCTCATTTTGTGGAACGAGGAAGTATTGTTGATCTTGGTTTTATGTGGAATTATAGCTTATGCATATTTATGTTTTGAGTAGAAGTTAGTCACAAACACCCCTTCATTCACAAACAATTCTTAGTCTACGATTTAGAAACTCACTCCCTTGGGTTCGATATCTGGTCTCACTTGACTGTATTACTTGTAGATTGTGTATACTTGTGCATTGGTTCTGTAGGTCACACTATAGCACACAACAAGTTTTTGGCGCCGTTGTCGGGGAGTGATTAAATTTAAATCTTTATGCTTTTGAATTGCTTGATTATTATAGTATATAATCTGACCTGAATGCTTTTGGAAACTAATCATTTTCTTTATGCAGGGGGGTCAGTAGTTTATGAGTGATAAGATCGTACGAGAACTATTTCCGTTTGATCCAGAAATTGAGAGAACTTTCAAGAGAAACAGGAGGAAGTAGAAAACTAAGAAAATGGCTGACGCAGGTCCGGAAAGAAATATTGATGAAAAAGACAGAGTAATCAGGACATGTATGGCACCGAAATTCACTGACTTTGATCCAGGGGTGGTAAGACCTGAGGTGCAGGCACAACATTTTGAGCTAAAACCAGTTATGTTCCAGATGTTGCAGAGTCTAGGGCAGTTTAGTGGACAAGCTACAGAAGATCCACATCTACATTTGAGGTCTTTTCTGGAAATCTGTGATAATTTTAAGCTGCAAGGAGTGACACCTGAGGCTCTGAGAATGCGCCTATTCCCTTTCTCCTTAAGGGATAGTGCCAAGACTTGGCTTACCAATCTGACACCCGGATCTGTGACAACTTGGAATGAGCTAGCAGAGACTTTCTTGATGAAGTACTTTCCTCCTACCAGGAATGCTAGGTGCTGAAATGAAATCATGTCTTTTAGGCAAGATGATGAATCGGTTAGCGAGGCATGGGAAAGGTATAAAGAACTGTTAAGAAGGTGTCCAAATCATAGGATACCCTATGGTATTCAGATAGAGATCTTCTACAATGGGCTAACTGGAAATTCAAGAATGATGATTGATGCCACCGCGAGAGGAGCCTTATAGGATAAAACATATAATGAAGCATGTGAAATCCTGGATAAAGTGGCTGCAAACAACTATCTCTGGGCTAATTCCAGGGCAGCAGCTATTACTACTCCAAAAGTTGCAGGGGTTTTGGAAGTTGATCCTATGAAGGCCCTCACTGCACAAATGGAAGCCTTAGGAGAAACCATGAATAATATTGAGAAAAACACTAGTCGGGTCATGCTACCTCACATGCCAACAGAGTCTGCAATGGTTTTAAGTTGCATCTACTGTGGAGAAGGTCATCAGTTTGAGGAATGCCCTTCAAACCTAGCATCTGTTTGTTATATGGGAAACAGACCTCAACAGTACCAGGGAAACAATAATTCTTATTCTAATACCTACAATGCAGGATGGAGGAACCATCCCAATTTTTCATGGTCTGGGCAAGGAAATCAGAATGCTGGAGCACGAGACCAGCATGGCAATTTTAACAAAGGAGGGTATAATCAACAGCAGTATAATGAACAGCAGAACAACTAACAGCGGAGTAATCAACAACAGAGTTTGGAGGCACCACCTCAGAAACCCGAGAAAACCATGGAAGAGATGATGAAGGAGTTCATGGCTAAGAATGAAGTGAGGCTAAAAAGTCAGGATGCTTTCATACAGAGTCAAGCTTCCTCGTTGAGAAATCTTGAAGTTCAAATGGGACAGCTAGCCAATGATATCAGAAATAGACCACAGAGAAGTTTACCTAGCAATACCGAGAACCCGAGAGGGGGAAATGAGCAGTGCAAGGTGGTAACCCTAAGAAGTGGAAATCAATTTGATGAAAGACCTGCTGAGACACAGCAGAAAGAGGTGGAGTCATTTGAAAAAGAGGTTCAGGCTGGAACTAAAACACAGAGAGAAGGAAAAGCTCCTATCAAGGAAGTTTATCCCTCAATCAACGAGGAGTTGGTGAATCAAGAAAAGCAGATTGAAGCTCCTGAGGGAAATGTACCTAATAGCAAGAGGAAGTCTGTGGAAGATAACTACAATCTACCTCAGCCACCGTTCCCTATCAGGTTCAAGAAACAGAAGGAAGAGGAGCAGTTCAAAAAGTTCTTGGATATGCTAAAGCAAATTCACATCAATTTGCCTTTAGTGGAGGCATTGGAACAAATGCCTACTTATGTTAAATTTCTCAAAGACATTCTGACTAAAAAGAAAAGGCTGAAGGAGTTTGAGACTGTATCTTTGTTTGAAGAAGTCAGTGGGCCTTTGAGGAGGCAAATTCCAGCAAAGTTAAAAGACCCAGGGAGTTTTACCATTCCCTGTTCAATTGGAGGAAGAGATGTAGGAAGAGCACTCTGTGATCTAGGAGCCAGTGTGAATTTAAAGCCACTCTCAATTTTTAAGAAGTTGGGCATAGGAGGAGCAAGACCAACAACCATCACTTTGCAGCTTGCAGACAGATCAACTGTGCATCCAGAAGGAAAGATTGAAGATGTACTAGTCAGAGTAGATAAGTTTATCTTTCCTGCAGACTTTATTATTTTAGATTATGAAGCTGACAGAGAGGTGCCCATTATTCTGGTAAGACCTTTTTTAGCTACAGACAGGACACTGATTGATGTAGAAAAGGGAGAGTTGATCATGAGGGTCCATGAAGAACAGGCTACTTTCAACCTGTATAATACTATGAAGTTACCAGACGAATCAGAAGATTGCTTCACTATTGGAATATTGGAGTCAGAAATAGAGGAGCATATTGAAGATCTACAGCATGAAGAATGTGAGAATGAGGAAATGTCTAAAGCAAATGATGTAGCATAGGTAGAGTATGGTGCAAAGTTTGGGGGGTACAAACCTAATTTTGAATCACTGGATCTCATGAATAGGGAACAAAAGGAACCAAAGTCTTCTCTTGAAGAACCCCCTGAACTAGTACTTAAGCCTTTGCCAAATCATCTTAAATATGTTTATTTGGGTGAAGCAGACACTTTACCTATGATAATTGCTTCGAATTTGAAAGAAGAGGATGAACAGAGGTTGATGCATATGCTTAAGAAACACAAACGGGCAATTGGATGGACTTTATCAGATATTAAGGGAATCAGCCCTACAATTTGTATGCATAAGATACTGCTAGAAGATGGAAGTAAGAATTCAGTGCAGCCACAGAGAAGGCTCAATCCCAAAATGAAGGAGGTTGTGAAGAAAGAGATAATAAAATGGTTGGATGCAGGAATCATATTTCCTATATCAGACAGCTCATGGGTGAGTCAAGTGCAGTGTGTACCCAAGAAAGGAGGAGTTACTGTTGTTCAGAATGAGAGGAATGAGATGATAGCTACAAGGACAGTTTCTGGATGGAGGATTTGCATAGACTACAGGAAGTTAAATGATGCCACCAGAAAGGATCACTTTCCATTGCTCTTTGTAGATCAGATGTTGGACAGATTGGCTGGTCAGGATTATTATTGCTTCTTAGATGGGTATTCTGGTTACCATCAGATAGCAATAGCCCCAGAGCATTAGAGCTTAACTACCTTCACCTGCCCTTATGGAACATTTGCATTTAGAAGGATGTCATTCGGCCTTTATAATGCTCCAGCAACTTTCCAGCGTTGCATGATCTCAATATTTTCTGAAATTATTGAGAATGGGTTAGAGGTGTTTATGGATGACTTCTCAGTTTTTGGAAGAGACTTTAACAATTGTTTAGGAAACCTAGAAAAGGTTTTGCAGCTTTGTGAGAAGTCACAGCTGGTCTTAAATTGGGAAAAATGATGTTTCATGGTGCAGCAGGGGGTAGTACTAGTGCATAAGATTTCAAGCAAGGGCATTGAAGTTGACCCTGCAAAAATTGATGTTATTGACAAGATGTCAATTCCAAGTTCAGTAAAAGTATTAAGAAGCTTTCTGGGCCATGATGGTTTCTATAGAAGGTTTATCAAGGATTTTTCTAAGATAGCCAAGCCACTTTCAGAACTGTTAGAACAAGACAGGAAGTTTGACTTCAATAGTGAGTGCATAAAGGCATTCACTAAGTTGAAAGTTGCACTTATCATAGCCCCTGTAATGCAACCACCAAACTGGGATGAACCTTTTGAGCTAATGTGTGATGCAAGTAATTATGCAGTTGGAGCAGTGTTAGGACAGAGAAAGGATAAAATTTCAGATCCATTTACTATGCAAGTAAGAATGGGGCACAAAGGAATTACACTACTACAGAAAAAGAATTGTTGGCGGTAGTGTTTTCTTTTGATAAATTCAGATCCTATCTGGTTGGAGCTAAGGTGATTGTGTTTACAGATCACTCTGCAATCAAGTACCTAATGGCTATGAAAGATGCAAAGCCAAGGCTCATCAGATGGATACTTCTTCTGCAAGAGTTTGATTTAGAAATCAAAGATAGAAAAGGGACAGAAAATCAAGTTGCTGATCACCTGTCAAGGCTGGAAAACCCATTTGGGGTGGTTGACACAGCATAGATCAATGATGATTTTCCGGATGAGCAGCTCATGGCATGCAAGGAGGATGCACCTTGGTTTGCAGATTTTGAAAATTACCTTGCTACAGGCCGAAAATCTTATGGTTTGCATGGGCAGCAATTGAAAAGGTTTCTACACGATGCAAAGTTTTATTATTATGATGATCCCACTTTGTATAGGTTGGGCCCTAATCAGATCTTTGGAAGGTGTGTTCCAGAATACAAGATTCCATATATTTTGAATGAATGCCATTCTTCAGCATATGGAGGGCATTTTGGTGGACAGAGAACAACAGCTAAAGTGCTGCAATCAGGATTTTACTGGCCAGGGATCTTCAAGGATGCCTTTGAGTTTGTAAAGAACTGTGACAGATGTCAAAGAGTAGGAAATTTACCAGCCAAGAATGTTATGCCTCTGAACAACATTGTAGAAGTAGAATTATTCGATGTGTGGGGAATGGACTTCATGGGGCCATTTCCATCTTCTTTTGGGAATGAGTATATTTTATTAGCCGTTGACTATGTGTCTAGATGGGTGGATGCTTGTGCTTGTGCTCACAATGATGCTGCCACAGTTATTAAATTTATGCACAATAATATATTTACAAGGTTTGGAACTCCAAGAGCAATCATAAGTGATGAGGGAACGCATTTCATCAACAAGACCTTGGCTGCTTTATTGGCCAAGTACAACATTAATCACAAAGTTTCAACTGCCTACCATCCACAAACCAATGGACTGGCTGAATTGTCAAACAGAGAAGTGAAAAGTGTGCTAGAAAAAGTGGTGAACACTACAAGGAAGGATTGGTCAAAACACTTGGATGATTCATTATGGGCTTACAGGACAGCTTACAAAACACCTTTGGGGATGTCCCCATACAGTCTTGTCTTTGGGAAAGCCTGTCATTTGCCTTTAGAGATGGAGCACAAAGCATATTGGGCCACTAGGAAACTGAATTTTGATCCTAAGGCAAGTGGAGAAAAGAGAATGCTGCAACTTAATGAACTTGAAGAATTGCGGTTGCATAGCTATGAAAATACTAAGATATACAAGGACAAAGTGAAGAGATGGCATGCCAGCAAAATTGCAGATAGAAATCTGGAAGAGGGACAACAGGTTCTTCTTTTCAATGCTAGATTGAGGTTGTTTCCTGGCAAGCTTAAGTCCCGATGGTCGGGACCTTTCACTTTGGTGAAAATCTATCCTTATAGAGCTGTGGAACTGAAAGATGAAAGCACGGGAAATGTATTCAAAATCAATGGACAAAGGGTGAAACAATACCATGGAGGAAGCTGGGAGAAGGTGAAAGCTTCCACTCAAGTGCAGGAACCTTAGGAGTCGAGGTAACCTAAGCTATCATGAGGATTAGATGAAGCATGTGGTGATAGCTTAGGAAGTTCATTTTAATTCTGCATTTAATTTCCTGCCTAGTTAAATTTAAGTTTGTTTTGATTTAGTGTTAGGATGGTCGAATGCTACAGCCCGTGAGTAACATTGGTGCTGAGTAGATTAGATTTAACTACTTAAAGTAAATTAGGAGTTTTATTTAGTTAATTCGGGCTCATTTATTTTATGTTTATTGTATTAAAAAAAATAGAGAGAGAGACAGCGAGATTGGAAAATATTATGTGTAGATTAAGAAATAGCCGTTGGGAGGAGAGAGAATAGGAGCAACAGTTATCACCCCTAGGAGAGACCGTTTTGGCAACTTACCTTTTAATTTGAAAAGAAAGGGTATGTCTAATCAAGGGAAGTCGAAGGGTTTCCTTGTTTCTTGTGCCGATTTATACTTAAAGTGGATGTGTATATATGTTGTACATACTGTAGAAATCATCCAAAAAGTTATCGCTTCTTTAGCATTCGGGCAGAAAGAACTCGGAAAATCTTGAGCATAAATCAGAGTAGTTGTCGAACAACAGGTACGAATTTCTCATTCCCTTTCTATTCCTTGCCTTAGGGTGTTCATACTTTCTCTTGTATTCGGTTCTTTTTTCTTTGTTGCTTTTGCGAATCAGAATGTCTGGTATGTTTGTGTTGTTGAAGTTTCTTGCTAAATTGTTGTCTTGGGCATGGGAATAATTTTTGTATGCATGATTCTTAAACTTGTGGACTTAATTGGGAGATAGAAAATTTATCTTGGTTTCTGTGATCATTGCGAGTCGTATGCAGTAGTTCTGACATGGGAGTTCTGACAAGTTCTGCGTTAGGGCTTAACCCAAATCGTAATTTTGAACTTGTGACCAGTTTGTTGTAAGAAACTTTGAGTGAACTTAAAGTTTGGGGGTAGATAGTTAACGTGTTGAAGAAGGTCTGAAGCAATCGAATGCTAAAATTTTGTGGGGTGCATGATTTTACTGCAGTTAGTTTTGTTTTGGGTGTCTGAATTTAAATTCTCTGTAGATCCACATATGAGGGTAAAACAGCGCGGAAAGAAGCGGCCAACAATGGACATTGAATCCCCTGAAGCTACGCCGGAGAAAGCTAGTCCAGCTTCACCAAAACCCAAGGCTGCTTCAAAGGCAAAGAGGCCAGAGCCTGCCCAGAAATTGAGGAGATCGAGTAGGGCTGCTGTCTCAATTATGGCCCAGAGGAATTCCAGGCTACCTCCCACAAGTGCGGAAAACCCGGTGGAGATCCCGGATGAACAAGCAAAGAAACCTAAAACTGTGAGCTCCAAGCCTAAGAAGGGGAGTCTAATGGATTTAGTTGAGGCGTCCACCACCAAAGTTGTGAAGGAACACGCCGGTGAAGGCGGTTTGTCCCCACGATTGATGTTGGTTACCAAACGTACACATACATGGTTTAATTAAAATAAATCGACTAGATCAGTGATTACCTTACCAGATCTATAGATCTAGAGATTGATTCCACTGGAGATCTTCTAGTCTGTGTCCCACGAACCACGATCAGATACCGGGTGGACAGCAATCCTCCGAATCGTAGATGCCAATCCAAAATACTAGATCTACGATGTTTGAGAGAACTAAACCCTAACCGTCGCTCAACACATGAGCTTATGAAAAAGACAACTAGACAACTAGGGTTTTTCTCTCAACCATAAGATCCTATTTATAGGCATCTTCTAGGGTTTCTAGTTGGGCCAGGCCAGGGATCTCTAGAAGGTATAGGATTGGGCCTCCCATAAGTCCTAACACATATATTCAGCCCAGAATATAAATTGAACTTATAACATTAATTCATTCCACTAGAGAATTAATGTTGCAACTGCCATCCTATCCCGATGTGAATCAGGGCTTCTATTTGACTTAATTAATTCC
>JAPKLW010000198.1:158767-170365 GCA_026898455.1 Plectranthus barbatus
TATCCATTCCACCCCCAATTTGACCAATTCATGAAGTGGGAAAAAAAATATGAAATTGTTGGCTTGTTTTGGTTCATTCAAGTGTCAAGGGTAGTAATTGATAGTCAATTTTACATGGGCACTTGTATTGGGGGGAATTCTAGATATTTACTGGTACAAAACTTGCATTTTCTGCTTTGTAGGCTTTGTGGGAGATTACACCCCCATTTTTTATGATGACCAAGAGAGGGTCAGATTCGATGAGTTGCTCACCTACCCCGTTAAGGCAACACCTTTCCTCGACCATGACACCATGCGGCAGCTTGGCATTAAGGAAGATGTTTGTGCTCTTTTCCGCCGGATCGGCTGGGGTTCCTTGCTCAACAGGGAGTGGCACACATACTCTACGCTCACTCGGGAGTTTATGGCTACAGTCCGGGTCCACATGAGCACGGGAAAAGGGCCGGAGCCAAAATCTATGTCCTTCCAGATGATGAATCAAAGACACCGCCTCACTTGGACAGAGTTTGACACTATCCTAGGCTGCCCAGCAGGGGGAATTTTTCACGAGCATCAGGAGTTTAATGTTGCCCAGATGTGGCGGGATATCGCCGCTCTAACCCCAGTGAGCCACGACAAGTTTGATACGGGGAATATGAAGTTGTCAAATGTGGACAACCCTATTTTCTGCTACATCATCAAGTTGATGGGTTCTAGCATCTTCGGGCGCCACGAGAGTGGGAAGTCCCGGCAGAAAGGGGTTCATGTCATCGATTGTATGCTCTGGGGCATCCATGTCAGCCTCGCTGCTTGCATTATGGAGAATATTGCCGACAATCCAAGGCCAAGAGGGGCGACATCTGGTGGGGTGGTCTGATCACTATTGCCCTTGACTGGGGTTACAACACTGATGATTCCCAGCTCGCACATGGGCGATGTGTTTTGGATTCTAGTCACTTGATCACTCGGATGATGCTGGTTTAGGATCCACCACTTCACTTGAAGATGGCCACCGGAGACCTTTTTCCTCTGTCAAACCCTCCTCTCACACATGTTACCGACCTGGACTTCAAGGAGAACTGGTTCATGAGCACGCTGGCTCACATGGCTCTGATGATCCCGGAAAATGGGGTGGCACCTCAGAGTAGGCTCCTACCCAGATTGGGAGTCCAGCCAGACCACAGGATGCTGACACATGAGGAGGTAGCCAACCAGGTAGCTGAGAGGGAGAGATGGGATCGAGTGGTTGCCGAGAGAGCCACTGCGGAGCGAGCAGAGGCCGAGAGGAGACGGGTTGAATCTCCCTAGGGCGATGAGGAGGAGGAGCAGCATGATGAGGGGTTTTGCACTTTTGACGAGCCCCCAAGATGGGGACCTACTGGATCCTCGAGCCACTTTGAGGGGGGTACTTCCTCCTCCGGCTCCGGCATGGACATGGCGATGCTTTACCTGTACATGCAGCAGCAGGCCGCCCTACAGGCTGCCGAGAGAGTGCCTGCCAAGACAGCACCAGCACCAACAGCCGCAGAGTATGACCAGAGTGCTCGATTCAGGCAAGATGTTCGATACCGGCTTGGGCACCTTGAGGCCCAGATGCAGCAGCTGCTGTCGCCAGCCGATGATCAGCCCGAGACAGTCTATGTCCGCCGCTGCAGAGCCCAGGGAGAGTTCGAGAATGTGCCCGATGACCAGAATGGCCAGGGTGGCAAGTGAGGTACAGTTTTACTTTCCCTTGCTTGATTTTCTAACTTATTCTTCATTATGTTGAATAAGTTTGGGAGGATGACGGCAGGGATTGTAAAACTTGTGTCATCTTCTTATTTACTGTTTTTATGGAAATTTTATGTTTTTGTTGATTTTGTTGATTTTCACTGCCTTGGAATTGTCTAGCTTTTACTGCTTTAGCATGTTTAGTCAATTGTTAGTTAGGATTTATTTAAGCTTTTGCAATGCATAGACGGGCTTGAACATAGGGCAGTCGGAACTTATGAGATTTGTATGCTTGAGATTCTAATAAATCCTCCCTATTCTGTTACTATGATTGATGATTGATTGGTTCTGTGGACATTGAATTGAGAATCTTTGTTGCGATGTTAGCCGATGATAGGAGTCTCTTACTTGATGAGTTGCTTTTCGAAGCGTGTTTTGTATATGATTAGACTAAGATTGGACTTGAAAATTGTTAAGGGGGAACAAAAATTTACACGAGTGAGATTTGAGCCTAAACTTTTTGTTGATGTGTGACAAGGTGCGTATGCAATAATCTTCTAGAATTTGACTTGTTTCTCTCTCGAGGTTGCATAAGTGTGATAATAGAGTTATATGATCTTAGGAAAGTTCTTTCTTAACCAAAATCCTATACACTAGCCTTAAAAATCCCCACTTGTAATCCTTTTGATGTGATTTATTCCTTTGTTTAGAATGGTTAATGAGTGAGAGGGGTATGATTTGATTGAAAAAATTGGATTTTTTTATTAGGCATTAAATTATGATTGGGGTTGAGAAGAAAGTTTGAGTTGTGAAAAAAAATAAAAATAAATAAAAATAAGGTGAACTTAGAAGTGTATAATCTAATTCTGGGTAAGTTTACCAGTATCATGTTGAATTGAAAAATAAAAGAATTGAAAAAAAAAAGAGAAGAGAAAAGAAAAATAAGAAGAAGTGGTTGAGTTGACAAGCAAGTATGGTGTGGTGAGTGAGTGAGAGTTGATTTAAAATTTCAGTCACTTTGCCAAAAACATTCCACCTATCGTAGGAAGCCACATTACAACCCGAATAAAGACTTATTTGATTACTTGATTTATTACACTATTTAGCAGAGGAGAGATGAGAAACTTGTCAAACATATGGTAAGTGCGCATTGGCCTTGAATTGAGCATTGTTACACAACCTAAACACTTGAGGGATGAGTGAAAACAAATATCCAAGTGAGGTTCCCCTTTGATGATTTGATTGTTTGATTGCAGTCTCGATTGTGCATTACATGTGGATCACTGTGGTTTTGATAGTTTTGAGACTTGTGAGGCATTGAAAATTCATATCTTGCATGCTGATTTGATTTTCTGTTAGTGGACTAATCGAGGATGATTAATGGTTTAAGTTTGGGGGAGTTGATAAGTTTGTTATTTCGCTAACTTATCAATGAGTTTTTGTCCATTTAGTGTTCAAGATGCGTGATTCTCGTCTTTATTTGTGCATTGTTGTGTTCGTGTGTTATATAGTTGTCTGATGGTGAAATTTCGCAGGAAAATGGCTAAGTTTGGAGTGAGATGGGAAACAGGCCAAATGGCTCTGTTTCGACCGTGGTGGAACCTATCCCGGCCGTCCTGCATGCTCGGGATGAAGCTTATCTCGACGTTGGAGGATCGATGCGGGAGCTCTATCTCGGTCGTGGTGAAACTTGCCACGGCCGACATGGATGGTCGAGGTGCCGACGTGTCAAGCCGAGATGAAGGGTTTTAATGTGCCGTGCCCTGGCCGAGATGGACTCTGTCTCGGCCGTGACAAATCCCGTTGGGGTAAGATTTGTGAAGATTTTAGCTTTTCTTTCCTTGTTGAATTATTACCTTGTTGGGATTATCTCTACATCTATATAAACACTAGTTTTCAAGTTTTCTAGGTTAGACAGTTCATATTAAGAGTTTTATATTATTTCCAAGGCATATATTAGTTTTGATTTTAATTGTGAAGTTGAAGACAATTGATGGAGCTGATTTATTCCATCAAGACTCAGATTTGAATGCAAGTTGTTATTTCAGGTTTAATCTTTTCATGATGTCTCTTATTATGAATATGATGAACTAACTTCTCAATCAGATTCTAGGGTTCGAAATCTATTTGTACTACATGTTTTAGATTTATTTATTCAAATGTCTTTCCTTGACTGATTTGTGGAATTCTGCGCTTTGATTTAAACATAAGTTTGTTGGCCACTTAATTAGGTTATTAGTTAATTGATTTGAGACTCAAAAGGTGATAATTGATTAACAGGAAAAGAATTTCACAATATAATCATTTATTCTTGTCTTAAAAAGAGGTAATTAGATTATAGGAAAAATTTTGTTGTTTTCTGAAGTTGTTGATTATTTTCTTGAGACCAAAAGGGTAAAGGATTTCAATAATCTACTTTGTAAATTGTCTTAAAAAGAAATTTACAATATTTTTCTGATTTCCATCTTTCAAGGAATTAAATTGGCATTTGATGAATCTATCTTTGCATGTTAAGAAAGATAGTAATAAAATCCCTAGAATCTGAATTCTTGCATCTGTTTGAAAACCCGTTAATTTGGTCTGCTAATTATAATTTTTCCTCAATTGAAAAAGTGTTTCTCATTTAGTGTTTGGAAGTTAACGATAGCAAAAAATTTGATTGCCTCAAACAATTTTCCGAGAAGCTATAATTCAGTACTTAAGATTTTTGTTATTTCATTCCCTGTGGGATCGATAATTTTATTTGCCGCTCTATTATTTGCTATGCTAAGTCGTTAATAATTTTAGCGATCAAATTTTGGCGTCGTTGCCGGGGAGTGAATAGAATAAATCTTGATATTGAATTTTTTATTGGAATTTTTATTTGAGCCCTATTTTTACTGCTTTCAATTTAATTTTCGTGCACTTTACTTTTTTCTATTTCGACCGATTTGGGACTTATCCCGGCCGAGGAGTTCTTCTATCTCGGTCGATGTACATTCTGCCCCGGCCAAGACAGACATTTTCTATAAAAAAAAAAGAAAAAAAATCGAAAATTGGAAAAAGAACTGCTTTATTTTTTGTTTCCTTTGATATTTGTTTCCCTGTTTAATTATTTCCTTTTAAATCTGTTTTCTTAGGTCATTTATTACCTAATTAGTTTTTGTCATTCAGTATTTATTTCCTTTTGAAGTTAATTCCTGTTTAATCACTTTCTTCCTTTCTTTATTTCAGATAGTTTATGAACACAAGGAGTGGGAAAGCACCAATTTCATTCGATCCTGAGATAGAAGCTACCTGCCATAGAAATAATAGTAGAAGGAACCGAGAAGGAGGAGAAAGTAGTGAAGACAAGAAAATGGGGGATAATTCGAACAATCAGAACCCTCCAGAGGGTCTTACACCGGAAGAGTAAGCTGAAATGGTCCGAGAGATGCATGCCATGAGGGAGCAGATCCAGATACTGAATGAGAGGAACAACTGGAATCCTTGAAGAGAGAGGCAACCGGTTCATCCTCCCCCAGAAGATGCAGAAGATGAGGAAGAAGAAGAAGTAGAAGATCTGGGGAGGTTCGATGCTGATGAAGATGATGATGCTATTCAAAAGAAGTACAGGCCAAAGTTTCAGGAGAGTGACTTCAGAGTGGGCATCAATGCCAATAATTTTGAATTGAAGACTGGCCTGGTGCAAATGGTTCAGCAGAGCCAATATGGAGGCCGAGCTACTGAGGACCCCTACGCTCATCTTGATAAGTTTCTGATGCTCTGTAATACAATCAAGATCAATGGAGTCAGCAAAAGTGCTATCCGAGTAAGGCTCTTCGCCTTCTCTCTGCGAGACAAAGCTCAGTCCTGGTTCACTGCCTTGGACAAGACTAACATCAGTACATGGGCGGAATTGAGGAATGCATTACTTGCCAATTTCTTCCCACCAAGTGTTATCAGAAAGAGGAAGAAGGACATCACTAGATTTGCTCAAAGGTCTGATGAGAACTTTCATGAAGCTTGGGAGAGATACAAGGAGTTATTGAGATTATGCCCTGGCCACAACCTGAGTTTGGCAGATCAAGCTGAAACTTTCAATGAATGGTTGAATGAGAAGACAGTGGAGCTTGTGGATTCTACTTTGGGAGACTCGATCATGACAAATGGTCCCAAGAGAGCTTTGGATTTTTTCCAGAAGATGGCAAACAACAGTCAGAGATGGTCCAATGTTCGACAAAGGCCTATCAAAGCTGTGGAGCAGGTTGCTACTGAGGAAGTTGACATGAAAGTTGAGCTCAAAAAGCTTCGAGAGGATTTTGCAGCACTAAAAGCAGGAAAGGCAGTTGCTGCTGTTGATCAAGTCCAAGTTCAGGAAGAAGGAGACTGTATGGATGTGAACTTTGTCCAACGAGGTGGTTTCCAAAACAACTACCGAGGAGGCTATCAACAAAACAATCAGGGCTACAATCCTAATGCTACAAGAAACCATCCTGGTTTCTCCTACTCAAATCCTCAAGGAGCAGAACAACCACCGGCCAATTTTGCAACTCAAGGTGGAGCAGTTGTTGAAAAGAAAAAGCCTAATCTTGAAGAAAACTTGGCCAAATTCATGGAAGGGTCTACTGATAAAGTAGGAAATCTTGATCAAGAAGTCTCGGGTATCAATAGCAAGGTTGACTTAATGCAAAAGCATATGAAGATCATAAAGACACAACTTAGCCAAATTGCTAATGCTCTTGGAACCCAGCACAAACCCGACCATCTTCCGAGCAACACTCAAACCAACCCCAAAAATCAGAAGAATGACATCAATGCTATCACTCTCAGAGGTGGAAAATCATACCAGGGGCCAAAGAATCTAGAGATAGATCAACCGGAAGGAGAAGAGGCAGAGCAGGGGGATGGACCCGCAGAAGAAGCCTCTGTTTCGGCCGAGGTGGACCTCACCACGGCCGAGGCAGAGGGACCAGGTGCGACTGCTGCACAAACTCCATCCCGGCCGGGGCACACTGTACCACGGCAAAGGCAGACACCAGCCCAGCCTGAGAAGCGTCCTCCGATGCCCTTTCTGCAACGCTTTGCCAAGTCCAAGATGAACGAGAGATACACACGCTTCCTGGAGAACATGAAGAGAGTGCACATCAATATTCCTCTGGTTGAAGCCCTGCGAGAGATGCCCGGTTACATAAAATTCTTGAAGGATATGGTGTCTCAGAAAAGGCCGTTCCTGGAGCATGAGACGGTGTATCTGTTTGAGGAGTGCAGCGTTGTAATTCAGAAGAAGATGCCGCTCAAGAGGGAGGATCCTGGCTCTTTCACTATTTCTTGTGTCATCGGCGGAGAAACTTTCGGGAAGGTACTTTGTGATTCTGGTGCTTCTATCAATCTCATGCCTTTGTCAATTTTAAGGAGACTAGCAATTGGGAGCATCAAGCCGACAACAATCTCGCTCCAGATGACAAACAGATCAGTGTCCTATCCTAAGGGCATTGTTGAAGATGTTCTTGTGAAGGTAAAAGATTTTATTATTCCTGCGGACTTTGTGGTACTGGATATGGAGGAGGATCAGAATATCCCACTCATTCTGGGGAGACCATTCCTGAAGACTGGAGGCGCACTGATTGATATTAGGGATGGAAAGGTGACCTTCCGTGTGAATGATGAATCTGTCACGTTCTCCATCTACAAGTCCATGCAGAAGCACGATGATGGAAGCTATCAACAGGAGTGCCATATGATTAACTATTTTGAGCCGGTGATTTCTTCTCCTTTCTCTTCGCTCAAATCTGATCCTGATTTTCTCGAAATCTGTTTACTGCACTCTCTCTTTTCTTCTGCAGATCTTGATGCTGCCGATGAGGAGGTCCAAAATCTTGTGATGGAGTTGGATGTGTTTGAAGATATTCCAAGGAATAAAGAGATCAAAAGGGAGAAGTTGCCAGCCCAATTCAGCCAAAAGTGGGAAGAAAAATGTGGAAAGGGCTCTGTTTCGCCCGAGGTGAAAAGAAAAATGGCTGAGATGAATTTTTGAGGTAGGACGGCCGTGGCACAGCTCAAAACATCCGAGATGAACAAAACGGTCGGGACACCTTTGACCACGGCCGGGTCAACCAGGACGGGAGAGATGAAGCTTACATCGGTCGAAACAGAGTGACGTGGAAAAGGGATTCGTCCAACATCGCCCACCCCGGCCGAGATAGAACCCATCTTGGTCGAGGTAGACACTGGGGCAGGACAATCTAACTCTGATCCGCCTGTTTTAGACCTTAAACCTCTACCTTCTCACCTTCAGTATGTTTTTCTTGGCCCAAATGACACTTTTCCTGTAATTGTGTCTTCTTTTCTTACACAGGTTGAGATGGACAAGCTACTCTGAGTTCTGAGACAAAACAAAGCTGCAATTGGATGGACATATTAAAGGGATCAGCCCTTCTGTTTGCATGCACAAGATCATTCTGGAAGAGGATGCCAAACCAAAGAGACAAGCACAGAGAAGGTTGAACCCAATCATGTAGGAGGCAGTGAAGAAAGAAGTACTGAAGCTTCTTGACCACAGGGTGATCTATCCCATTTCAGACAAGTGGGTGCGTCCCACTCAGGTGGTTGCAAAGAAAGGAACTCTCAATGCCGCTACATGCAAAGATCATTTCCCACTACCTTTTATTGATCAAATGCTTGATAGACTTGCTGTTTATCCCTATTTTAGTTTTCTAGATGGCTATTCAGGACACAATCAGATCGCAGTTGCACCAGAGGATCAACATAAGACTGCCTTCACCTGCCCATACGGCGTATTTGCTTACAGGAGGATGTCTTTTGGCCTTTGCAATGCCCCGGCGACCTTTCAGAGATGCATGATGGCCATCTTTCACGATCTTATCGAGGACATCATGGAGGTATTCATTGATGACTTCTCTGTTTTTGGTAACTCATTTGATATTTGTCTGCAGAATCTAGCTACCGTTATGGAGAGGTGTACCGAGACCAATCTCTGCCTGAATTGGGAAAAGTGCCACTTTATGGTGCATGAAGGAATTGTACTGGGACACAGAGTGTCAGCTGAGGGATTGGAGGTGGATCGAGCCAAAGTCACTACAATTGAGAAGATGCCACCGCCAGCTAATGTGAAAGGAGTGAGGAGCTTTCTCGGCCATGTCGGGTTCTACAGAAGATTCATCAGGGATTTCTCTAAAGTTTCTAGGACTTTGTGTAATTTATTGGAGAAAGATGTGTCTTTTGTATTTGACTCTGAGTGTTTGCAGGCATTTGAGCAGTTGAAGATGGCCTTAGTCACCGCACCGGTTTTGACTTCTCCAGACTGGAGTGAGCCGTTTGTTTTGATGTGCGATGCCAGTGACTATGCAGTAGGAGCATTCCTAGGCCAGTTGAGCGGGAAGCTACTTCATGTCATCCACTACGCCAGCAAAAGTATGAACCCGGCGCAGTGCAACTACACCACCACAGGGAAGGAAATGCTAGCAGTAGTATATGCTTTTGATAAATTTTGCTCCTATCTGATAGGGTCAAAAAATGTTGTTTTTACTGACCACGCTGCTATTAGATATCTGTTTGCCAAGCAAGATGCCAAGCCCAAGTTGATTCGATGGATCCTGCTACTTCAGGAGTTTGATGTGGAGATCAATGATAGAAAGGGGAGCGAGAATGTGATAGCTGATCACTTATCGCGTCTAGAGCCCTCATCTGAGGTGGAGGAGTAGGAGTCGAGGATTCGGGAGACCTTCCCCGATGAGCAGATGTGCTATATTGAAGATTTGAGAGCCATGCTCGAGTCCAAGACACCATGGTTTGCCGACTATAGAAACTACCTTGCCACTGGCGCTCTTCCTCCAAACAGTTCCCCTAATGCCCGGAAGATGTTCCTGCGAGATGCTCGATTCTACTATTGGGAGGATCCCTACTTGTGGCGCCGATGTGCTGATGGCATCATCCGCCACTGTGTTTCTCAGTCCGAGTGGCAGCAGATCTACGAGGCATGCCATTCCTCTCCTACAGGTAGCCATCATTCAGCCAACTGCACTGCTTTCAAGATTTTGGCTAGTGGATTTTATTGGCCCTATATCCACGAGACCTACCGTGGCTGGATTATTGGCTGTGATCGTTACCAGAGGACCGGCAACATTTCCAGGAGGGATGAGATGCCACAGACTCCCGTGGTAGAAGTCAAGATTTTTTATGTCTGGGGGATAGATTTCATGGGACCATTCCCATCTTCTAGAGGTTTCTCCTATATTTTACTTGCAGTGGACTATGTCTCGAGTGGGTGGAGGCTATTCCGACTACCACCAATGATTCAAGAGTCGTGGTCAACTTCCTGTAGAAGCTGATGACCCATTTTGGAGCACCGAGAGCTTTGGTAAGTGATGGTGGATCTCATTTTCTTAACAAATTGCTTGCTTCCCTTCTCGCCAGGTATGGAGTAAAGCATAGAGTTACCACACTGTACCATCCTCAAGGGAATGGATTGGCTGAGCTTTCCAACCGGGAAATTAAGCAAATTTTGGAGAAGACTGTCAAGCAGAAGAAGGACTGGGCTATCAATCTGGATGATGCACTGTGGGCTTATCGTACTGCCTACAAAACTCCCATAGGTATGACTCCTTATCAGCTGGTTTTCGGTAAATCTTGCCATTTGCCTGTAGAGATGGAACACAAGGCATGGAAGGCATTGAAAGAGCTCAACAAGGACTGAAACACGCTGCTGCTACTCGAGTGATGTCGCTGAATGAGTTGGAGGACTTCCGGGATGAGGCCTATGAGAACAATGTCATCTACAAGAATAGGGCTAAGAGGTTTCATGATCAAGGGATTCGCTCACAGGTGTACAATTCTGATGATAAGGTGCTGCTCTTCAATTCCCGTCTGCGTTTCATGCCCAGGAAATTGCAGTCAAAGTGGAAGGGTCCCTACACAGTTGTAAGTGCTTTCCCTAATGGAGTGGTCGAGTTAGCCGGACAGGATGGCACTACTTTCAAAGTCAATGGCCACAGACTGAAGAAGTACTACAGCCCACAGCAAATCTTTGTTGTGGACACTTTCTATTTGGATAGGCCGTAAAGAGAGGTAATGTCGAGCTAGTGACATTAAATCAAGCACTTGTTGGGAGGTAACCCAATGATTTTATTGTTTTTGTGTGAGTTAGTTTAGACTTTTTAGGTTTTATTGGAGTTTAAGTTAGTTCTGGTTTGAGTCATTTTGAAATTGTTGATGTTTTGCCTTAGTTTTTCTTGTAGAAGCTTAGGAAATCTCGTGGGAAAAGTCTCTATTTCGGCCGAGATTAACCACACAACGGTCGTTGTGGATTACTCCATATCGACCGTGGCAAGCCTTACCCCTTGCAGGGATACTGATATTCCCGAGGTATGTTTTTATGTATTATTCCTTTTATAAATATTTTAATTTATGATAAAAATATAAAAAATATAAAAAAATAATAATAATAATATAAGTAATAAAATATACAAAAAAAACCCACGCCCCGGCCGTGCTGGATCTCACCCCGGTCGAAACAGATGCGCGGGTTCTGAAAGTTTTAAGAACAAAGTTGAAACCCCTTCCCTCACCTTCGCACACACGCACGACACTTCCTCCACAAACTCTCCTTCGCATCCCCCTCGCAATTTCAACGCTTCCAATGGCAGGTATGTTTCTAAACTCAATCCTTTTCAATTTCTTTACTTATTCGAAGTTCGTCCAGTCCAAATTTTAGTTGAATTAGTTTTTTTTTACTCTTGTTGGGATATGATTGAATTATGGACTTGGATCTCCTTTTGATTGAATACTTCGATATGGGTTGTATGTTTAGTCAATATGGTTACCAAATATTGTATCATGGCTTTGAATGAGTTGAATTTTGGTAGCTAGGGTTCCAATTTTGTGATATCCATTCCACCCCCAATTTGACCAATTCATGAAGTGGGAAAAAAA
>JAPKLW010000198.1:180365-201522 GCA_026898455.1 Plectranthus barbatus
CATCCTATTACTCGGATATGGTTACCTAAGTTCAGTCTCAGGCGGTACTACACGAACTGCTGTTACCCAAGATGCGGATATACGAGCACGTTACTCAGGCTCTCCACCATGGCAAGTCAAAGCAACAGTCAACCCATGCAAACCCCTGAACTTTCGTTAGGTTTTGGACTCAATCAATATAACAAGATCTTTTATTCGCTGATGTCAGACAGACGAATATATCTCACTGCGGTCCATCAATACGCCACCTCTGCGTTCCAGCATGTCAAGTAACCAAGACAGACTACTTATTCCGACAATGCCGCAACCATCCGGACAGACGTATCCTCATACGATGTCTCGGCTGTGATCATGTTTATGTCTCACTAGGTCAAGTGATCATACTGTCTTTTGCGATCTACAACATGCCGTATGATCGTCCCTATCGGTGAGACAAGAGGATACCTTTGTTCATACATGTACGATTGTTAACAGATAGGAGAAATAAACCGTTGTATACTCATTATAATAAATGCTTTCAGTATACAAAACCCATCAATGGCGATGCCAGCACATGCAGCAGCAGGCCTCCCTACAGGCTGCCGAGACAGCACGAGCAGCAACCGCCACGGAGTATGACCATAGTGCTCGATTCAGGCAATATGTTCGATACCGGCTTGGGCACCTTGAGGCCCAGATGCAACAGCTGCTGTCGCCAGCCGATGATCAGCCCGAGACAGTCTATGTCCGCCACCGCAGATCCCAGGGAGAGTTCGAGGATGTGCCCGATGACCAGAATGGCCAGGGTGGGCAGTGAGGTACAGTTTTACTTTCCCTTGCTCGATTTTCTAACTTATTCTTCATTCTGTTGAATAAGTTTGGGGGGATGACGGCAGGGATTGTAAAACTTGTGTCATCTTCTTATTTACTGTTTTTATGGAAATTTTATGTTTTTGTTGATTTGCACTGCCTTGGAATTGTCTAGCTTTTACTGCTTTAGCATGTTTAGTCAATTGTTAATTAGGATTTATTTAAGCTTTTGCATTGCATTCACGCGCTTGAACATAGGGCAGTCGGAACTTATGAGATTTGTATGCTTGAGATTCTGAAAAATCCTCCCTATTCTGTAACTATGATTGATGATTGATTGGTTCTGTGGACATTGAATTGAGAATCTTTGTTGCGATGATAGCCAATGATTGGAGTCTCTTACTTGATGAGTTGCTTTTTGAAGCATGTTTTGTGCATGATTAGACTCAGATTGGACTTGAAAGTTGTTAAGGGGGAACAAAAATTAACCCGAGTGAGATTTGAGCCTAAAATTTTTGTTGATGTGTGACAAGGTGCGTATGCAATAATCTTCTAGAATTTGACTTGTTTCTCTCTCGAGGTTGCATAAGTGTGATAATAGAGTAATATGATCTTAGGCAAGTTCTTTCTTAACCAAAATCATATACACTAGCCTTAAAAATCTCCACTTGTAACCCTTTTGAGCCTTGTGATTTATTCCTTTGTTTAGAATGGTTAATGAGTGGGGGGTATGATTTGATTGAAAAAATTGGATTTTGTGATTAGGCATTAAATTGTGATTGGGGTTGAGAAGAAAGTTTGAGTTGTGAAAAAAAAATAAAAAAATAAAAATAAGGTGAACTTAAAAGTGTATAATCTAATTTTGGGTAAGTTCACCAGTATCATGTTGAATTGAAAAAGAAAAGAATTGAAAAAAAAAAGAGAAGAGAAAAGAAAAATAAGAAGAAGTGGTTGAGTTGAAAAGCAAGTATGGTGTGGTGAGTGAGTGAGAGTTGAATTAAAATTTGAGTCACTTTGCCAAAAACATTCCACCTATCGTAGGAAGCCACATTACAACCCGAATAAAGACCTATTTGATTACTTGATTTATTACACTATTTATCAGAGGAGAGATGAGAAATTTGTCAAACATATGGTAAGTGCGCATTGGCCTTGAATTGAGCATTGTTACACAACCTAAACACTTGAGGGATGAGTGAAAACAAATATCCAAGTGAGGTTCCCCTTTGACGATTTGATTGTTTGATTGCGGTCTCGATTGTGCATTACATGTGGATCACTGTGGTTTTGATAGTTTTGAGACTTGTGAGACATTGAAAATTCATATCTTGCATGCTGATTTGATTTTATGTTTGTGGACTAATCGAGGATGATTAATGGTTTAAGTTTTGGGGAGTTGATAAGTTCGTTACTTCGCTAACTTATCAATGAGTTTTTGTCCATTTAGTGTTCAAGATGCGTGATTCTCATGTTTATTTGTGCATTGTTGTGTTCGTGTGTTATATAGTTGTCTGATGGTGAACTTTCGTAGGAAAATGGCTAAGTTTGGAGTGAGATGGGAAACAGGCCAAATGGTTCTGTTTCAACCGTGGTGGAACCTATCCCGGCCGTCCTGCATGCCCGGGATGAAGCCTATCTTGACGTTGGAGGATTGATGCGGGATCTCTATCCCGGCCGTGGTGAAACTTGCCACGACCGAGATGGATGGTCATGGTGCCGACGTGTCAAGCCGAGATGAAGGGTTTCGATGTGTCGTGCCCCGGCCAAGATGGACTCTGTCTCGGCCGTGGCGAATCCCGTTGGGGCAAGATTTGTGAAGATTTTAGCTTTTCTTTCCTTGTTGAATTATTACCTTGTTGGTATTATCTCTACATCTATATAAACACTAGTTTTTTAGATTTCTAGGTTAGACAGTTCATATTGAGAGTTTTATATTATTTCCAAGGCAGATATTAGTTTTAATTTTGATTGTGAAGTTGAAGACAATTGATGGAGCTGATTTATTCCATCAAGACTCAGATTTAAATGCAAGTTGTTATTTCAGGTTTAATCTTTTCATAATGTCTCTTATTATGAATATGATTAACTAACTTCTCAATCAGATTATAGGGTTTGAAATCTATCTGTACTACATATTTTAGATTTATTTATTCAAATGTCTTTCCTTGACTGATTTGTGGAATTCTGTGCTTTGATTTAAACCTAAGTTTGTTGGCCACTTAATTAGGTTATTAGTTAATTGATTTGAAACTCAAAAGGTGATAATTGATTAACAGGAAAAGAATTTCACAATATAATCATTTATTCTTGTCTTAAAAAGAGGGAATTAGATTATAGGAAAAAATATGTTGTTTTCTGGAGTTGTTGATTATTTTCTTGAGACCGAAAGGGTAAAAGATTTCAATAATCTACTTTGTAAATTATCTTAAAAAGAAATTTACAATATTTTTCTGATTTCCATCTTTCAATGAATTAAATTGGCATTTGATGAATTTATCTTTACATGTTAATAAAGATAGTAATAAAATCCCTAGAATCTGAATTCTTGCATCTGTTTGAAAACCCGTTAATTTGGTATGCTGATTATAATTTTTCTTCAATTGAAAAAGTGTTTCTCATTTAGTTTTGGAAGTTAATGATACCAAATCATTTCAAAATTTGATTGCCTCAAACAATTTTCCGAGAAGCTATAATTCAATACTTAAGATATTCATTATTTCATTCCCTGTGGGATCGATAATTTTATTTGCCGCTCTATTATTAGCTATGCTAAGTCGTTAATAATTTTAGCGATCAGAGAGCCTAAGTAACGTGCTCGTATATTCGTATCTTGGGTAGCAGCAGTTCGTGTAGTACAGCCTGAGACTGAACTTAGGTAACCATATCCGAGTAATAGGATGGAGACATTCCCTGAGGAGCTCAATAATGTTCATCATGCCAAAGTCATGTAGGCTGATTAAGTTCAAGCACGAGTGATAAGGTTTGAGTGGTATTGCTCAGGAATATAAGATATTAATTAATTGTAGATAGAGCTTGTCAGAGGCTCCGATTAATTAATGAATGTCCGGTAACCTTAAATATGGGGATTCTCAGATAAATGCAGCCCGTTCTCACAACGTGGTAATAAAGAGGTAAATCAGTATTAATTCTGTGGTGAAAAAGAATTAATATTAATTAATTAATTGTGTCCTAGGTTGTGGACATGAGAATTAATTAATTCATAGGCCCACTTTATTATTTGCATTTTGTCCCAAGTCTGACCCAATTATATATGCTAAAAGGAGTCCAGTAGCCCATTAGGGTTAAAGCCCTAGGTCTATAAATAGACATCTCTCTCAGAAACCCTAGCCTCACAATTCAAATCAGTTTAAACCCTAGGGCAGAGAGAGAGGGGGCGGAGCACACTGTGTGTAGAGGGAGGAGAATTTCGATTCTGGCCTACACATCACAGATCTGTGGAATCCTCACCAGTAGCAGATCTGAACAGCATTGGGATACAAATCTGAAGATCTGATCTGGAGAACTGGATTTCTTCCTTTCTTTTTTTCTATTATTCGATTGAATCTAGAAATTGGTTTTGCTAATTTCTGTTTCCGCAGATTTAATCGAATCGCGTGGTTGAATTAAAGTTGATATTCAAACGCAAAAGATCAGATCAGACTCTACGGAATAATGGTAATCCCTTTAATCCACACATTAAATTCATAGGAGCATGCTAGGGTTTATGAATTGGTTATTGTGTTCAACATCCATGATTGGTCATGTTCATATGGATTTGGTGATTCACTTCACGAAAAATCCCTACAGTTACTACATCTACATCTAAGGCAAAATATGTTGTTCTTGTGGGCAATTGCTTTGTATAAAACAACAATTGAGAGATTGTTAGAAGTTAATATTAGATCCACAAGAGTTTTGACGGGTCGAACCAAATATAAGAGTTAGTTTCTTCATAACTAGTTAAAGTAATTATATCATTGTAAGTATATGTTATTAGAATTGTAATTGAAACAAAATTATCTTTCAGGAGGAAACCAAATAAAAACTAACTCAACCAGTTACATGGAAAAACATACACTCAAAGTCGTAAAACTGACAAATGGTCAATTGTGAAATCTTTTGAATACTAGAGTTCACAGCTGATGAAGACACACTTTATTCCCAGAACTGGTAGCGAAGATAACGGATAAAAGTAGTTATAAAAAATACACTTCACAAAAAAATAACTAAAAAAACTAAACTAAAACACTATGGACTGGAGAATGTGTAGAGCATCTAGAAGTCAATGCACGTTTCAAAGCACTTGAGAGAAGCGCATAGCCCAAAGTGAATATAAATTTAGCTTATGAGACCAGTATTTATAAGAGCTTGAAATAATAATCGTACACCAACTTTTATGACACTTGTGCTTAGAATAATTTAAGTTGTAATAAGGATAATAAGTTTTTTATTTTCTTCAATAATTATAAAAAAATAAACTTAAATAAATATGGTATTCGTTGTTCCTTAAATAATAATTTTTAAATTTAATAATAAATATTTAAAATTATAAATTTAAAACTCAGAACTCAACAAAGGATTAATTCAGTTAATAAACATGCAAGTATTCAATAATAAAGTTTAAAACTTCATTCGACAATATACCAAAAAATAAAGATTGTCGACAATGAAGAATTATAAAATCAAAACCTAAACTCATGTAAATTAATTTACATTATCCACGAGACCAAGTGATTTTATATCATTCGCAAGTTAAACATTATTTGTAACTCAACTGCAAATCTTGAAGATAGAATGAAAGAAATTCAAATGGTGTTAGGTTAAGGTAAGGTTAGTTTATCAATTCAAGAATTTGCGGCAGTTGGGAGCACCACACAAGCAAGGGACCTTGACCTCCTCTCGCTCATCAGGATCAAACAAGTAATCGTAACTGCACACACCAACTCATTTCAACTTCTTTATAAACACAACAACAAAACAAACCGTATCATCAATCAGTGTAAGTTTAAGGTTAAGGAATACGTACGTTAGTTCTGCACCAGCTGAAACATTTGATTTGGCTATAAGAATTATGCGACTACCAACAATCCGAGCATAGCAGTTGGGCATGCACTGCATCCATCCATTAAACATGCATACATACATCAAAACAAAATCAATTTTCATCTCAGATATGCACACTAAATAAGAGAATATACCGAATGATTTATTAGTCGAGCTATATTCCCCTTGTTCGTCGCATCAATCACTATGTCTTCACTGATCTTAAACAGCTGCAACATCAGACAAGTGAAATATACTCAAATATGCTAAGCATACATACAAAACCAGACATATAATAACAAAAACCAATGATTCTGTTTTAGTATCAAGAAAGGATCTCATACTTCAAATTTCAATTTATCTGAGCAAGCATGTATGAATGTATATACAGGGCAATGAAGCGTTGACTTACATAGCAATCTTTGCCCTCCACACGATAGCGTGCTTCTCTTAAGTCAGCAACAATGCGCCTCACCTGCTCGCCACGATATTCAACAACCTGCAAACAAGCCAGTAGATCAAACTACTTGAGTAACAAGTGAAATGAGAGAGCAAGTCAGAAACATTGGTTGCTAACATATAAATCCTGAAAATGTTAAAAGCAAAGCATGAGAATTCAATATTACCATTTCTCCTTCTTGAAAGCTTTTCCTAGCAAAGAGGCCCCATCCATGTATTCCTGATTTGCCAAAACAAACCCGATATTTTTCGGTTCTCTGAAGGTTCAACCATATAGATTTGTTAGGTGAAACCCATGATGCTTCATAAGAAAAAAACTTCAAGATATGGACACTAGAGATCAGTACCCTCAGATGATCCAATCGTTCTCCAAGCGTTGAGAAAGTTTTTGCATCTTCAGCATCCTTAACAATGATAGACGGGGAGCAAGCAAGCAAATTAAATAACATGGTGAAAGTAAAAATCTATTACAAAACAAACTTTTTCACATAAAGACCTATGAAGGAAACAAATTACTTCATTATGGGAATTCAAACGACCGATATCAAGTAGAGAGTGATGCCTAGGCCCCATCAAGCGGTGGATTGTTGGCTCTATTCCAGACATCTATTGAAAAAGAATATGAAAATGCGAGATAAGAGAAGGTGCAAGTGTAAATAAATTTAAAGTATTAATAACAATAACAAAATATCAGGTAATCGTCCAGATAAACAGTTAATAAACTGGTCATATCACAACCTGATTGTTTGAGTGTTTGAAAATACGACCGCGTGCAGCAGACATTCCATCAAACACATCAGCAGGAGATGAGCCAGAGAATTCAGCCATCCTTGATGGGATGAGTCTCGCACCTCTCGAGCAATGTACCCGATATTGGCTTTGGAGCACACCTCTGTTAGAGAAAACCCCATCTGGAGTCAGAATCACCAAAACATTCTCCACACTAGGCACCCTGAGATGAAACTAAGAAGTTAAAACACCAGAAATATAGAAAATATAAAGGTCTTTTAATCTCTTGACAAGAAACTTAGCAAATTTCACAACTTAAGCTTTCTCCCATAGACTTTCGATTTGACCAAGTGATCCTAGGTGACCCATGGTTCAGTTAAACAACAATTACTAAGATTCTAACGTTTGTGATTTTTCATAGTTAATCAAGGACGCCAACAAGAGATGCTTCTGGGAACTGAGCTACATTGGGTTACATGCACCAAATCCTACATACTTGCATGCGTAAAAGAAAAACTATATATTCCCTTGTGACTGTGCATAGGATAAGTGCAATGTGGCATAACAGAACAACTATGTCATATAAGAATATTCACCTGTGGAATGAACAATATGATATCCATTTGGTTATCTGCATACCATTCTTCTCAGAGCAATGCAACTGAATCCAAATCAAATATGGCAAAGTGAATATTATGGCAAAGTTCAGTAAACAAGCAATAAAAAAAAAGAAAAGCAGATACTTACTTCCATGCAATATCCAGCTCGAGAAGCACAGGATGCATGAAAATAGGTTGCACACTTGCAGCACTGCATGCAAGAACCATGAATCTGCTTGCAAATAACACATGCCTGATAACACCATTAAAAATTTAAAGATAATTTTCAGATGACAATATGTAAGTCTACCCAAATCATGAAGTCAACTACAAATTTCTAGCAAACCCAACTGCAAAAATAGTTTGACTAATTCTAATTCTTAAAAGTAATTTACAATCAATAATCATAGTTATCATCAGAATGTTTTCATACACTCATCCAGCTTGCTGGAAAAAAAAATCTCCGAAAACCCATCTGGAAGAGCAAGCACAGATATACCAGAAATAATCACCATGCATCAACTATTTCGAAATCACACCTTGGTAAATGTGATTGGCGGAATCTTAAAAATCCCAACAGCAGGCTCCATTTTCTCTGCATTTAGGAAAGCAACTTCGGGCCGGAACCATGCACATGTAACATGGACCCATAAAGATTGAACATCAGTAGGCTTTAATGCACCCCCTGAACGTGACATTTTGCAGTTAATAGATTGAAGAAACATTAAAAGCTAAAACACACATAATTGTCATTAAAGGGACATCAAGATATATCTAATGACGTGCCTTTTACAGGACACAGGCAACATTCCCTCACAAGTTCTGGGGTTTCACAAGCTCGGCAAACCCATGAAGTAAAATCCTTTGTGTTTCTTTCTCCATAGCATTCTTGGTGTACTGCTATTTGACATCTATATGACACAAATTTCTTATGTTAATACGGAAGAGCTTCTAATAGGATTATGTGAACATGACAACTGTAAATATAGATCCATATACCTGTTGCATATTATTATTTTGTTGTAGTCCCAATCTTCAACCCATCTACAAATAGCACAACGTTCTGTGGTCCACTTTGCATGAACGGGATAGTAATTTTCTGCCAAGTTCAGCAGTAAGAAGTCATCCCAACATGTTTTACATGCACAAAGTGAATCACGTAAAAAAATTATAAACACTATAGCAAAACAGGCCAGGCTACAACCTTTCAGAAAAGCATACAGCTGCTGCTTATCGAACCGCGTAGGATTGCAGATGTGGACATTGTAGTCTGTCATCTGTTATACCACACTGATATTAGTAGATAAAACTCATGAACATATTTGACAGGGCGGGGAATATAATGATTCTTGGTTTATGTGAGGCGGGGAAATATAATGATTCAGATGCAGGAACAGGGCGTGATGAAGTAATTTATGATAATTAATAAAGCATAGGAATGTACTATTCAGGAACAAACCCATTTCTCAAGGGGTATCTTAGAGCCCTTGACTTTCACACTATGTTTCCATTTCTTTGCTCTGCATCCAGTATGACGCTCCCACTCACTCAGCCCATACTTTTTGGTACCACATGAACCACACGTGCACTGCACCCTGAGATGAGGAACATACTGTATAAATGAACTGTTGAATCTGAAAAGGTTAAGATAGCATATGCCTCAGGCAACAGCTTTGGATCATTAGAACATGTGAATGTGGAAGCAGTAATATGAAAGGAGACTGCCTTTAGGGAAAAAACAACTTACAAGTGTAGACTTGGAAAGTAAATCCCTTCCATGCTATTGCAGACAACTTTCAGCTTTTCAGGTGGTGTTTTGCTCCCAAGCTTTTCAGCACTGCTGGTAGAAATCAACATAAACAGACACAAATAAGTAAGTTTTTACCAAACGCCAATAATGCTATCACAAAAGAAAATCATGTAGCATATGACAATGATATAGGCACCTGACTGGATATTTATGTTTATCCAAGTCAATCAATTTAGATGTTGGCTCTCCATTGCATTCAGGGCAGAAGTACTCCACATTTTTTAGATCCTACAAATATAACATGCATAAATGCTAAGGCATCATAGTTTAGCTGCAAACTGAACGATAGTAACAGCACAAAGCCAATAACTCTATCTATAAAAGACCCGTGGGCAAACCTTCAAACGGTCTGCAGTAATGTTGGCGCATTCAGCATGGACCCAAACATTACAGCTGTCACAACATACCTAATCCAAGGATTTTGCAGGGCAAGAAGAGGAAAGTTAATTGATCAGTGATTAGCCTGAAGATAAAGGAAAAAAAAAAAAAACAGAGTATCATCTCACCCAACTGCCTCCATCAGAATGATGCCAAATTTGCTTGCAAACACCACAGTATTGTTTTGATTTTCGTAACTACAAGATGAACAAGTTCAAAATAAAACATATAATTTGAAAAAAAAAATCCCTGAGAAGTTTACAGTTAGATGTGTAGAAAAGAAACATTTGGGTTGTTATTCATCAACCTTAATGCAATGTTCGCACAAGAAATGAGCCTTAGCTGTTGGGCCCTTCATTTTCTTCACCATTCTGCATGGAAATGTCAAGCTGCAGCTGCCACAAACTCGGGTATCTTTCCTCTTGTCAGATATCTCCTGTAAGATGGGATGCACAATGAATTCACTACTATTCGGAAGAAAGCAATAGTGACACTGCAATAGATAGTATGATAGAGGGAAGAGCTATTAAAAGCAAGTGGAAAGGAGTTTTAACAGGCTAATCATTTACATCAATGCCTCAGAAGCCCAAGAGCCTTAACATTAGGAATAACTAAAGCAAATTTATGACATTACATCTCAAACCTCTTCCAAAATTATAAGGGTAAGCTGACGTATCTGATACGATACAACTCATCATCAAGCAAGCTTCAAACATTCTACAAAGTACAAGTTAAGCACAGTTACTTGCCTGCTGAATAGTACATCCTGACTCCTGGTTTGATCCAGTTGCCTCTTCAGCCTCACCACGATTTGTGGCAAACGATGGTTCCTGCCCAGCTTCCACAGCGGTATCTGCATAGCCATTTTCTGCCATAATTGCCTCTTCTATGGCCAAACGAAAGTCACTAGGCTTGCTACCGTGTAATTTAGTCTGCCCTTGAAATCTAAACACCAAACAAATTTTAAGTCTTTATCCAGAGCTAGCATAATTTATGGCAAAAGCTATTACCTGTCCATATACTCACGGAATGGATAAATCATCCCAGATTTTATCCATGCATAATCCTGCACAACATAACCGCATTAGATAATAATCACTTTTACCAGAAAGAGAACTAGCTTTTGTAATCATTATAGAAATTACCCTTAGTCTGGTCCTAGAGAACCCATAGAACATCACACAAAGAGTGCCAGGAACACAAGCTCTCAATACCGCTTCAGGAGCTTCAATAAGAGGATCAATCACGACAGCAGGCCACGCAGGGAAATTCTTCCCACATTTCGCCCAAACTATATCTCCCATTGCAAAATCAGCAGGCGCATAAAAATCTGCCTTCTTCGCAATCAGCATGTCCTTCACGGCTTTTCTGGGTCCCGCACAACCGTTCATCTTCGCACCACTTTCAACCCCAAGGGAAACGGAAGAAACACCACCGTTAACTGAAGTCAGTGAACTCGGCGAACTATAGGAAGGCTCCAAAATAATGTTTTTCAATTTGAAGTCCAGTTTCCGG
This sequence comes from Plectranthus barbatus, assembly GCA_026898455.1. Classification (NCBI taxonomy): domain Eukaryota; kingdom Viridiplantae; phylum Streptophyta; class Magnoliopsida; order Lamiales; family Lamiaceae; genus Plectranthus; species Plectranthus barbatus. Next base: position 191,688 of record JAPKLW010000198.1, read on the forward strand.
TCAATTCTCGGCTTCTTGACTAAATATAAGTCAACATCATAGGACGTCGACGGCTCTTCTCGCTTCAAATTCTTGTTCCTGGGAACGTCCTGAGCATATTCATCACTATCAGCAAAACAGCTCTCCAAATCATCACCATCCTCAATTTTTTCTTTCTTCCAAGGGTGCATAACCGAATCCTTGAACTTCTTCGGGAGGACCTGTCTGCGACCACGCGACGACTTCAACAATGGAGGCTTAGGCTTACTGTCACGAACCTCCCTGACAACCGAATTCACCTCGCCATTGATGAATGAGTCATCAGTCTTACGGCAATAACTCCGGAAACCAATGTCTTCTCCTTCTATTTGAACTACAGGAACTGTATGAAACTGATTGGTTCTCTGCTTCATCTTTTTCGAATTAACTACAGCGGTGAATGAATTCTCCACATCGTTGCCAGCAGCCACTTTTCCTTTTTCCGCTGAGCAACGCTTGAGTTTCGCAATTCCATCTTTCATAAGCTGCTTCCTGCTCATGTCCTCATCACTAATCAAATCCGCACATCACCAAGACCCAACCGCACAAAAAAAAAAAAAAAAAAAAAACCTAATTCCTTTGCGCCAAAAATAAATCCAATTGCCTTTCAATTAACTCCTCTGATGATATTCCTCAGTGACATTCAACAACTACTCTCCGCCGGAAACTCTCAATTCAAAATAATAAAATAAAAAAAATGGCAAACTTAACAATAAAACCCAACCCCAATCGTCAAAAACACCCACAAATACTAGTGAAAAAATCACCCTATAAACCGATATCCAATTGAAAATAGAATATATATATCCCAATACAATTTGAGAAGAAGGGATAAATAAACGGATAATAAAATCACGAAAACAACAGAGGGAAAAAAGAAAAAGAAAAAGAAAAACCGGATTTAATTTCAGAGAATCCCGAGAAAAACAGAAAGAAGAAGAAAGTAGCAGTAGTTTACTACACGGCGAGTGTATAAAAACGAATCAACGAATGCAAGTTGTGAAAATTTGAATATAACTTTCGAAACAAATAAGAATTTGAACTGTTTCCGTAAATCTTCGGGTTGGAATTTAGCGGCAAGCTTTGGCTCCAAGATTTTGTAGAGATGATCGCGCCAAGGCCGAAAATTTTGGAGCGAAGATAGCATAGAAATCATGTGCTAGCCATTAAGGTTGCGTGGCGGGTTTTTATTAGGTGGTGAGAGATATGTGGGTGACGGTTGGGTGAGGTTAGATTTGTTAGGGTTGGCCCATTGGGCTGAGCCGAACACTAATGTTGGCCCATTAGCCTTCTTTTGGGCCATGTTTATATGGTTTAAAGACTTTTTAGGCACTTCCAATAAAAAAAATTGTATTATTTCAGGGATAGTACACAAAGTTTTGAATCAATTTTTTTGAATTTTGTAATATTTATTTTTAGGGTGAGTTTTACCATGATTTTTTCTTAGTTCTACAATTGTTGAGGTTTGATTTATAGAGATAAATGAAGCTATTGGAAGGTGATAAATAATAGTGCATGTTGGGCCCCAAATTCGATTGGACTAAATCGGTACAGGCCCACTACTTTAAACCAAGGCCAACAAGTTAAAAGTCCAACGCACCATTCCACCGTTCTAAAAACCGAATGATTCATAAAGGATCACATGAGAAGACCACGAGCCCAGACCAAGGTCCCGGCGCACGGATCACCTGCAAGGTCCAACTCCCGGGAGGCACGACCCAAAGGCCAAAGCTAATGACCTATAGTCCATGACCTACCCATCATCCAAGAGGGAGCACGACCCATTCCTTCTAACGGGGGACCCCGGAGCCGACAAAACACCTTCCAGGGAGCTCAAGGAGGTAGGTGCCGGACCAAGCGCGAGACGTAGAAGACCGGTGGAAGCCCTAATTCAACTGCCCCGCCAAAATCGAGACCACCGCCGCTTCCATCGCGCTACCAGCAAGAAGGACGCTTGATTGGATCAAAATCCTAGCTAAACGATCCCGAAGAAGACGCAACAGCTACTGCCTGCAACGACCTCCGGGGAAATCAGAACTACCCCCAAAACTCGCTAGGGTTGTAAAAGGGAAGCCAGTAGCTCCCTTTAGACTATAAAAGGGAAGCCAGTAGCTCATTTTCGACACATTTTTTCCTCTATTATACTTGTATTCTCTGAAATATACAATTCGCAATTCGTAATTCACAATAAATTTACATTATTTTGTTTTTCTTTAGCTATTTTTTATCCTATCTTTCATAAGTTCCAAGGGTCTCTATTTCATCACAAATCGAACCTCAACAATTTGGCGTCCACCGTGGGGCTCTTGGAACAAAAATCTGATTTCTTTTGTAGGAAATGGCTGAATAAAACCCAACCCCAATCGTCAAAAACACCCATAAATACTCATTCATATGTCAAGTAGAATGGATCATCTCATTGTTGATCCTATAAATACATTGAGATGTACCAGTCTCACAAAGGAGTCAAGATAAACCACTTATGAACTTGTGTGCCGCAGCCTGAACCGACAGCCAAACCAGAAACTGTCTCAGCTGTGATAACTATTTATATCTCGCTAGGTCGAACGATCTATACGATCTTCTGTGATCTCTTACACACCGTATGATCTCCCTATCGACGAGATAACTGGATGTGATTGTTTGCATCGTATGATTGTTAATTCAGACAGGAGTTGTTTATTGCAAGTCATTAATGATTATCAGTATATCAAACATAACGTTTCCCAATATACCAATTATAATGCTTTTATGTATACAATTCCAACACAGCAGACCTGATATCTCCTACGCCGTTGGATTATGTGCAAGATTTTCAAGCAAATCCGAAGAAATCACACATGGAGCCTGCCAAACAGATCGTTTACCTGAAGTGTACTGAGTTACTGGAAATCTGGTATCCCAGATGTGACGAGTTCAACCTAATTGGATACTCAGGCTCAGACTTCGGAGGATGCCAAATTGATCGAAAAAACACCAGTGACACTTGTCAGTTCCTAAGCCATAAACTAATAAGCTGGTTCAGCAGAAAGCAACACTTAGTTTCAACTTCAATCACTGAAGCAGAATATGTATCTGCCACCAATTCTTGTGCTCAAATATTATGGATCAAACAACAACTAAAGGATTATGATGTTAGTTTTGATTATGTTCCAATCATATTATGATAACAATAGTGTCATGTGCATTACAAAGAATCCAGTTCACCTTTCCAGAACAAAGCATATCGACATCAAGCATTACTTCATTTGGGATCACGTGGAAAAGAAAGATATTTCGGTGGAGTATATCTGAACTACATCCAACTCATAGATATCTTCACAAAGCCCCTTCCCGAAGATAGATTCAGAGAGCTATGCATCAAACTCGGCCTTCTAGAGTTTGACGAAATAACGTATAAAGATGAATGAGTCCAAGCTCTCATTCTTGGTTTTCTGAAGAAGCTGAATAAAACTGAGTTCAAGCTCTCATTTTTTAGAAGAATAAAACTAAGTCCAAGCTCTCAGTTGTAATATTCTAAAGGAGGACTAGAACTGGATACACTCACCAGTTTTAATTAAGCCCTTCAACTTCTGCCATATTGACAATCACCTAGAGAGGAGATTGGTTTGCTGAGTCAACAAACTTAAACAAGGCAAAAGATACAAAGTGTTGTGACCACAGCCAACACGCAACATTCAATACGACTTTATTGTGCCACATGAAATGGAGGAATAAGAAGCAGACACGTAAAAAGGATTCAGAAGCAAGGCATCGCGGACGCAAAATGGATATTAGATCTCCTAAATATTTGGGATGCTTTAACTTCAAGAGGACCGAACCGTCAAAGAAGAAGAAATCACTTCCTACCTAATTTTTGTTTTGATGTGTCAAAAGTTTCTATAGAAACCAAAAAGTTAGGAGTGTCTCTAGATTAGCTTAGTTCATGTAAACTTGTAAAATCCTATTAGGATATATCGAGTTGTAACAAAATGGACAAAGCTGATCAAGACAAACTGGGTGGAAACACAAAGCCCCAGTTTGTATCGTGCACAGTAAGGAGAGACCAACTACTAGTTTGGAGTTGATGACTCAAAGAAACTAACGAAAAACACCAGTCGGGATCACCTCTAGTTTACAAAGTCGGTTCCTACTCACACAAAGAGACAAAGAGAACAAGTTATAGAAATCACCGAAGATCGGTCTTTAAGAATGGAGACTCATTAAAGATTGAAGAAGCACTAACCAGTTCAGATTCCTCGGACTCGCAGAGTCATTCGGACAGAAAAGCAGAATATCGACATCATGTGCCAGAAAAGGATGAAGTAGGTGTTGAACCTCAAGAAAAGCATCGTGCTCGCATCAGAAAATAGACGCATTAGATTGGACATCGCTCCAATGTCTCTAAACAACTACAATTCGAATTACTAATATTGCGTCTATAAATACACGAAGCACTCAGAGTAATCAAATATAGAAACAAGAAAAAGTACTGAAACTCTGCTCAAGTAAAAACTTGACTGTTTCTATCAGATGCTATCTCTCAGCCTTACGTGTGTCATTTATCGAACATTAGACTCGTAGCTTTTTAGCTCAAATTATTTTATTGGTGTTATTTCTCTCCTAGAAAGAACACAATAGTCACTGCAGATCTCCAATAGTGATTCTTATGGGCGTCTAGCCAAATAGTTCGATAGTTCGGGAGGAACTATAAGCTCTCAACTCTGGAGGAGGAGGTTGCATGGTGTGCCCACACTCCAAATCTGCGAAGCCGAAAGGACCAGAGGTTTGGGCGAGTGAGCTAGTGGACTGGTAGACACTGACATCTACCTGCTAGAGATAGATCGCGAGACCCGTCTGTAACTGAAGCTTAGTGAATTTCCAGACCAAGGTCTGAACAGACTAAAGAGGACGTAGGACTTTAGGCTTTGAGACTCTATAAATTCCTTGCTTTTACTGCTTTCTTACATTTATGCAAGGTTCTTAAAACTCAACACATTTTAGTGTTGTAGTATATTCGAACTCAACTTCACTGTTCGTAGACAAAGCGTTTTCAGAAACATAAACTGGTCAAGAACCACCAGTTTGTGAGTGCAAGTTTAGATCTTAAAATTTCCGCTGCACACTATATATACTCTGATGTGGAGACCAACAGTAACCTTTTCAAGGTGAATTGTAGCTTCTATTTATAGGCGCTCATTGGAAGATTTAAATCTCTAGTCGATTGGAGCCATTGTGAGACAAAATAAATGCGTCCCGTCGAAGTCTCGCTTTTTCTGACTTGTCGTGTCCTTTGTATAAGAGCAGGTGGACTTTTGCTGCTTTGGTCAGAATGACTCTTTTTACCCAGGGGAATATTTGCTGATTGATTCCTCAGACGAACAATCTTTAAGTGTTCCACATACTTTAAGTTCTCTAATCTTAAAGTCTGGGCCTTGAAAGGTTGAACTTGTCATGGGTTGGATGGTCTTTGCTTGCGTTTGGGAATGCGCTTGTTCGTTAACAGTTGTTTGTCACTCATTTCTGGTGGTGACATGTCAGTTATCAATCTTTGGTGTGGAGTGATTTGCTACGGAAGGCCTTTCAATGAGCACTCATTGCTCCATGCTGGTGATTTTGCTGGTAGCACCTTTGTTGGTGTCTCCATTTCTTCCCAAACTGACTTGATCAGTTCCTATTACAACTCGATAATTCCTAAACAAGACTTTACAAGTTTGAACTAATCCTAAGCTATAGACTCTTTATTCTAGTGGGATGTTTGACTCATCAAAACAATATTTTAGGGAGGAATTACTAACAATAATTCCTAACAATTTGAAATAGAGGCAACATTGGCTGCTAACAAGCGTTTGAGATTTAATAGACAAAGTACGAAAATCATGACTATGAGGTCCTTCGGCTCGAGCACGATTAACCAAAAAAATTTTATCATTGTTTTGAGAATGACAGATCTATTTAAAAGAGATATATGTAAAAGATTTTGAAAAATGAAGGATATCGGAGATTATCGTATCCACTTGCGATGTTGGGATTATATCATGCTTAAGGTTAGCACATAAAGCCTCGTTGTCCTTTTCAAAAATGATCTTTCTAAAACCTTCTTCCCATGTCAAGAGAACTCCACACATGTATACTCTTGCTTTAGCAAGCTCAATACCATAGGAGGTGTAATCTGAATCACAAAAGTAGTGAAATTTGCAAATCTCAGTAGTCACAAAAAATTCGCCAAGGCCAGTGACACCTTGTGATCTAATGAAGGACTGAAAAAATGTATTAATTGTCAAAATGTGTAGAAAATCACAAAAATATGAGAGTTTTACTTTTAAAGTTGTGGGTGGTGTTTGTCCTAAGACATTAATTTATGTTTCAAAAATCTGACGCATCATGTTTGATATTATGTGAAATAATGAAAAGAGAAATATTTTAGTAATGACAAACTTTTTTTTAACTTATAAATTAATATTTGATCAATGTTTTGTTCAACATCCTTCGCCAAGGCTTCTAAAAAAACATCCTTCTCCAAGGTATGAATAGCAGAACCAGTTCAGCAAAAGAATATTATACTATATTTGATTTTTATACTAATGCTATTTTTTAACATTCTCTAAATTAATTCGTGAAGAAAATGTCGTGCAAATTATACACAATTCATGCAAATCAAGGCTCTTTTAAATAAGTGATTATTACATATTTCTGGGCATTAAAAAATTAAATAAAGCAATACAATTAAATTTGTAGATATGTAAAAATTTATGCTTTTCTTGATGGGAGTGACACACGCTTGCGGTACTCTGCTAGAGCCCAAAGTGGGTAAATATTTCTGTATGCTGCATAATGCAGCATGCAATTCTTCATGAAAACTCCTGTAATTTCCTGCACACAAATCAAATCAAATTTATCAATATTATTATTAACCCACAGAATCGAATTCATTCAAATAATAATAATAATAATCGAGTTTTATATATTTACCTGTTGGGGAAAATCACCATCTTCCAATTGAGAATTGATCAAAAGCTTGGCTCCACGGTGGAGGGGTGTAGGGTCTCTCTCACTCTGTTAACATAAAACATGCACGTTCATTACTATCACTTATTTTGTTGATCTTAAATAATCAAGGACGAAAAATTAATAATTTATTAATGTTGTAGATTAATTTTATATTTTTGATAATTAGTCTAATAAATGGAACATACAAAAGAAGAAAGTGGTACGGAGGAAGTAATTGGATAAAACACGAGATTAAATGCACAAACCGACCTGACCCGAATGGATTAGACCCATCATAGCCCAAGATGAATGAACCAAGTTAGAGCGATCATGTTCCAGTGGGACATATTCCTAAGAGAAACAAGAAATTGTTTTTAAGCAATAAATTAAACACTTTATTTTTAAAACATGCATATTGATTCATTATACCTTCTTGGGGCAGGAGAGGTAGCTTTCTCCCCATCCACCATCCTCCCTTTGCGATTTAAGCAAGAATTCAACACCTTTCCTAACCGCAGCGCAGTTGTTGTAACTCCGGCCGGCCGCAGCCAGCCCGCCGAGGGCGAACCAAGTCCCATAAGTGAAACAAACACCCCAGTTTCCATACCAGGAACCATCAGGTCGTTGGACATCTTCGAGGTAGCCAACGGCCTTTTCGATCATGGTTTCGATCTCCTTCTTGCGATGATGAGGGTGCAGCTTCTTGAACAGAACAAGTGCTTGGATTGCTGATGAAGTGCACTCCACATATCTGGATTTGTGATGATGTTAGCCTCAGTTTATGTAATGAATATTTAAGTCCTGAAATGGGAATGAAGAAAGGGTGTGTGGTCTTACTCATGCTCAATCACTATGTCAGCAAAAAACTCTGTAGGATTCAGCAACTGCAGAGCAGAACAGAATCATCATATGATTAACTCCCATTAAATCTATTGATCCATACATGTTTAATGTTTGACAAAATTAAGGAAAAAAAAAAAAAAGGGCATACCTCTAGCCACTCTGAGGCTCCTGCAGGCTCCCATGCTGCTAAACCGCCATTTTTGCTCTGCAATCATTCATTTATTACTTAAAACAAAGAGATAGAAAGTAAAGTTATTCAAATTTATGAAAATTCTTAATCTACCTACCTGCAAGGAGATCAATATGTTGACAGCATTGTAGAGTCCCTCAGTGCCCATTTTTTCTCCAACAATTTCTGGTGGCATCATGGAGAAGAGAAGACAACACTGGAGAATAAAAAAACAAGCACAAACAATCAGATCATTGCTTTTATTATAACATATTACATCATCATGCCATAGATTCTTGAAAATGTTTGATACCTTCAATCCTTCTGCTGTACAATCAGACACTTGCCATCCATGATCTTGGTCTGAAAATGTCCAAGACCCTTTAGAAATGTGTCTGTACATTCCTTTGAAGTCTCCAGAAGGATCATCCTTCACCTGCAGACAAACAATCTGTGATGTCAGAGAATCCAAACTAAGAGAGCAAATTTGGTATTCTTGTTCTTTTTCTGACCTGAGAATTCCTGACAAACTCATGGCCTCTCTTCAGAGTTTCTCCTATTTCATCAGCCATATCACTAGCTAGCAGGGCTTGTATGGCGAAACCCGTGTCCCATTGTTGGCTGCCAAAGCTCTGCATCTTCATTCCATCTTCAGCAACCCATAGGTAATCTGGGATTCTTGCTAGATGTTTCTTGAAGTAGTCTCCATTGGGATCTTCGACCCAGCATGCCAGCATGCACAACACCTTCTCCACACATCCAATGGTGATGTATCTGCTATTTTCATCTTCATAGTGGATGTGTTCCATTGTCACTTTGAGTGCCTTCTCTCTCAACTTGTTGAAAGGCCAACGGGTCAGAAGAGGCTCGGTTAATATGTAGCAACTGTCCCACATCAAGTCTTGAACCAAGGGATGAGGGTAGTAGAGATCCTCCTGCATTACATATTACATGCTTTGGTTGATCACCTACAATCTTTTATTACCAAGAAACACTAAAAAAGGTTTCAATATCTGTTTTTTTTTTCCCTTACCTTGGCACATAGATGCCTTATGCTCCTCCAATTGATTTCTTCGTAGGGCTGATCATAGAGCTCCTCTCTTAGCTGTGTGACCAGTGGAGTAATTGGACCTACAAATCTCTTCCCGTATAGATACGACATTGGCATGTAAACCATACGGCAATAGCACCACATTTTTGCTGCATTTTAGTGATGAAAAAAAAGTTAAGCATGCCCATAGATTTTTTTTTTTTAAAAAAAAAAAAAACAAATAAAACAAGAAACAATCATGCAAGCAAATTAACCTGGATGCATAGGGAGAAAAGATGGAAGTAGCCAAAACTCAGGGGGCATTGGGTTGCTTCCTGACCAATCAAAAACTCCCAGTATCTACAACACAAAATCAGGAATTGATAAGTTTCGTGTTTTTTTTTTATTGAAATCTCAAGATCTGCAGTGATACATACGGAAAGCCAAGTCTTCCCCCAAGAAGGTATGGCTTTGGCAGTGCCATGATCAAGAATCCATTTTCTTGCTCTGCTGCAGGCGTTGTTTAGGCCGCCGTCAGGGCCCTCGCCGAGTATGCGCATGCATATGTAGTTGAGCACGGTGCAGAACATCGTGCTGTGCCCTTCTATATGGAACCCCCATCCACCATCTTCATTCTGTTTTCATCAAAACTACTTCATTAATTTGCAAATGAACATTTGTTAGTTCAACTTATAAGAATATCGATCCTGCACTGCACCTGATGACAGTATGTGTAACGGAGGATTTCACGACGATGTTCAGCTGGAAAAACTGTGTTGAGATGCCCCGTAATGTACGTAATCATC
>JAPKLW010000198.1:201532-230012 GCA_026898455.1 Plectranthus barbatus
GGTCTCATGACTAATTTCATCGCCGTCGGCCACCTTCACTTGGGGTATTGTTTGCTTGAATTTCTTCTCATGCAAGAACTGTATTGTATAACATTTATTTAATTAGTTATTAAACAAAACAATAAAAATACCGAAGAAATAAAAATTGAAATTCAGTTTGTCATAGTTGGCATTTTTTTCTTACAAAATTCATTTAGAACCTTAGGCAATCATTAATTCATCGTGTGAACACGGTTTGAATAAAATAAAATTAGGTCAACTTTGACTTAGATTCAAGAGTCAAAAATAGACATAGGTGATGAAAAGGTCAAATAAAGCGGATGTGCGTCTCTTTCTCATAAATATATAAATAAAAAAAAATTAAAAAAGAAAAAAGAAAAAGAAGAGGATATGCGTGTCTCATCAATGATCAAACTGCAAACTTGAGATACGACATTTCATTAAAATATTAAATCAAAACAAGAGAGTTCAAATTATACTGTATTAAATTAAATATTAGATAAGTAGTGACCTGCAAGCGCCAGAGGAGATCACTGCTGGGCTTAACCTGGTGGCGGTTGTCCCAGAAGTCACGGCGGGCTTTGTCAACCTCCTCCCGGAGCTCCGGCGTGCCGTAGTCGGGGTCGAACTCCCAAGTCTGTCTGCCCACGTAGTTGTTGGTGCTGAAGAGGTAAGGGCTGTCCACGCCTTCTGCAATCTTGAGCCTCCACATGATGATGATTTCCCCTTTTTCTTTTTTCTGTTAAATTACCTGACAAGCCTGTTGAAGCAATGTTGTTTTAGCAACTACACATGAATAACCCATTTCTTCATTCTCTTTTGTTTCCCCCCCCCCTCTTTTTCAGGGAGCTAGAGGTGAGTCGTGTGTGACATTTGCGTGAAATAAGTAAAGTTTGTATTGTATCTGACATGCATTGATGATTACACAGAGAGAGAGAGAGAGAGGGAGGCTATACCTCGGAAGGATGATTGAGCGAGTGATTTTTAGAAAAAAACTAATTTCTGAATTTATTTATAATGAGATGTGTAATGAAAAAGCTTGACTTAGTGAATATTGATTGTGGTTCTTCACCAAGAACTTTAAACTAATGACTTTGGGGTGGGAAAAATACCTAACTGGAAGGATGGTTTGTGGGTTTGGCAGAGGGAAAATAGAGAGAGATGATAGAGATCTGTGAGGTTTGTGTTTGAGAAGGATGAGAGATAGAGGGTATATATAGAAAGAGAGAAGAGTGGGTGTGTGAGATTAATGATTGATCATTAAAATAAAGTAGGTGCTTACAATGTGCTATATATGCTGTTTCTTGTAGTTTTCCTGAACCGAGTTGGGAGGAAGTCAAAATTGAGAAATCTATTCAACTTTTGCCACTACTATATTTTAGTTCTTACCCCAACTTCTCTCTCTCTCCACGCCCATTCTGGCCTCACACACTTTTGAAATTTTAAAATTTTATTTCCATATTAAATTTAAATTGAGATGGGTCTATCATAAATTCTTCATCTACTTAAAATTAAGAGATATCATTATGTTATGATTATAATTGTCAAACATGATAGATTAGTTAGGCGTCAAGTAAAACCTAGTGTCTAGATAGTAATTATGGTAAATTAGTTTTTATCCTAGACATTTGAAGTATACAAATATTAATAAATTAAAATTGTATAAATTTTAATAATTTTCACAAAATATAATATAAGAGTTAGGCGCATAAATGCTTGACAGAACTTATATTATAATTTTCAGATGAGGAAAAATTAATTGGCGGAACTTTACGACTTCTTTCGTTCTAGATACTCTAATAAATTCTAAGGCCTTATTTCTCTTGAAAGAGCTGAAAACATGGATCACAAAATCTTTCGAAAAAAGAAAAATATTTTTAAGAGATAATACAGATCTCACACTTGATTCACATAGATGTACAAAATGTACTTCGCACTAGTAGAGTATATATCTTCAATATATTTAATCATAGTCTTAAAAGGAAAATAGAAATAATTATAGAATGTTGCTGTCAACTTTTTGAAATAATGAAATACCAATTTTTATGTTTGGGAAACCCTTTAAAATATCCCAAAGTATGTTAAATTATGGAATTTTGTTTCAATTTTTTTGTTTCTCTGAAATATATCCCAATGTTTCATTTATTATGTTAAAATGTCCTTCATCGAAGTTAATTTTGTGCTATATCATACTTTAAATGTATATGTGTCGATGACGTGGATTTCTCTCTTTTTAAAAGTTATAATTTTTATAAAATAATTAAATATTTAAATAACAAATAAAATTAATAATTTAAAAACATTCTTTCCTCCCCTTCCCTCTATCTCCAAGGTCCCTCGTTGGCTCCCCCACCTCCTCTCTCCTCTATCTTCTCCCTCCCTGTATTATTTCTTTTTTATTTCCTTCCTTTTGTATTTTTTTTCTCAACAAATTTTTCTTAATTAAGGTGTTTTTTATTTTTCTTTTTCGGTGATGCGTCGATTATGAAATTTAATTAGCTGAATCACTTTGCCTACTTGGATTTTTCATCTATTTTCCAATAATTTGTTTGAACTTGTTTTGATTTTGAGTTTTGCTCTACAAATGTAGTTGAATTTTGAGATAAATTTATTTGTTATGATTATATTTGTTCCTTTCCCCCATTTTTTTGTTCGCTACACGGCTTGTTTGTCTATGATTCTTCTCGTTTTTGTTGGATTTATATTCAACGTGAAATAAATTGTTAATTAAATTGATAGATGAATGATTGGAGAAAAGAAGTGATGATTAGAGAGGGGAGAGAGATGACGGTGGAGAGAAGAAAAGACGATGGGGTGGGGGACGGGGAGGGGAGATGCTTGAGAGGGAGAGTAATGATTTTTGTATTTTTAAAATTATTTAATCCAAATAAAATAAGAATCACAAATTTAAGGAAAGAGAGAAGTCCACATCATCGACAAGTATATATTTAACATATGATTTGGTGCGAAATTAACTCCTTTAGTGATGGAGGATATTTTAACATAATAAATGAAACATTGGAATATATTTCACCGAAGAAAAAAAAACTGAGATAAAATTGCATAATTTGACATACTTTGAGATATATTGAAGGTTTTCCCTTTTATGTTTCACTACTAAAAATGATATTTTTCTTAGTCTCACAAGTTAAAAATAATTAAAAATAAAACTTTACTTTCTATTTATGAAGTAATAAAAAAATTACAAAAAATGTCACCATCTTTTGAGTCTTACAAATAATATTTTTCTAGATGGATTTGAAATATTTATTTTGTCGTTTTCAACTTTTCGTTTCTTTTTTCTCGTCTACAATATTCTCTATCACATGTAAAATTGAGTTTAGTAACCATGTTTTGGATACAAAACATTGTGACGCAAATTAATAATACTAGTTTGATCAATAATTTAAACTATTTGTTAGTTTCCTAAATCAAGATTTATTAAAGTATTTGATCTTCTTTCTTGAACATCACTATTGATCCTTGAAGCTCGAAATAATACGAAATTCATCTCAAATTCGCATTTCATTTTATTTCAAAATTTGAGTTTAGCAACCATGTTTTGTATCCAAAACGTTGCGACTATATTACGTTTCAAATTAATAATACTAGTTTGATCAATAATTAAAACTAGTTGTTAGTTTCCTAAATCAAGATTTACTAAAGTATTTGATTTTCTTTCTTTAACATCACTATTGATCCTTGAAGCTCGAAATAATCCGAAATTCATCTCAAATTCGCATTTTGTTTCATTTCATAATATCTCCGATTTAGTCTAGTACAAAGTTGGTGTAAACGGCATATTTTGTACTCCCTCCGTCCCATTGAAGTAGTCCCACTTTCCTTTTTTGTTTGTCTCATAGAATAGTCCCATTTTCCTAAAATGGCAACATTTTTCACACTCACCAATAAAATATTAATTCCACTACACTCACAACCCTTAATTCCCGTGCCGAAAAAAAAGGGACTACTTCACCGGGACGGAGGGAGTAATAAATAGTGAAACTAGAAGCCAAAACTGAGGATCATGGTCAATTCAAGTTATGATGTGATCCATGACAGGCCATTTTTTTCTGTATTGATTATTGAGGCTGCATAAAATAATACAATTATTTTATATGATTTTAAATAAGATGCTCATATTTAGCACTGTTGACCGAGATATTATATTTACGAAAGTATTATTCTATTTTTGTCTGAGATCAAATCAGATCTTTAGTATGTTCCAATATATGATATTCTTGCCAGCACATTATTAATTTAATCATATTTATTATAAAAACAAAAAGTAATTATTATCTGAAACACTCTTATTAATATTTAAGTTTTGGTTATTTTAAAAATCAGAAACTCGCAGTAATTATGAATTAATTAATTTAATTATCAAATATCAGACGGAAACTAAAAATTAAATATAAGAATTGATTATATATCACAAATGGGTGAATAATTTATCAATACTCCGTTGAACTTTCGAATTAAACCTAAACTATGCAAAATTGAACTATAAAAATAATTATGCATCTTTAATGATATTTTGTTGTGAGCTAAAAGTGACTGTGAATGTGAATACAAATAATAAATAGAATCTAAACATTCATAGTTTTTCTAGTTTGCATTCTTCATTCACTTACCAAACATATACATGAGATACAAATTTTTATAAATGAACTAAACTGTTCGTAAGTTACTAAGGTCACGACTCGATAAAAGTTTAATCAAACTCGTTTAGTAAAATTTGTTTATTAATCAAACAAAGTTTGAGCATTATAGTATCCGACTCGTGAGCAAGCTCATTAACTAAGGGGAGTGTTTGGTTTAACTGTCAGGAATCACTATGGGTATGAGTTCGAAAGTAAAGGAAAAGAGTACGAGTTTAGTAATTCCAATCTAACTGTTTGGTTTATATATTGGATTTTGAGAAGCATTCTCAATAATAATATTTGATATATAAAAAAAATAAATATCGAAAGTAAATATAATAAAACAATTATTATTCTATTCATTTAGATTGAAAATACTGAAATACACAAACAAATATAAATACTCTTAAATAAAAAAAATTAATTAATAAAGACTTAATTTTAGAAATATAAAAAATTAAAATAATTATAAATATTTTAATTAAAAAATTATAGATAATAAAATAGTAATAATAATAATATATATTTTAAAAATTATTAAAAATAATAATTAATATGGTATATGTTAGAAACTTAGTTTCAGTTTATACCTTACTTTGGTATTTTGATGTGTCAAAACTTACTTTAGTTTTAAGTTTCTAGTATGATCATTCATGTAATCTTTGTATTAGATTTATTGAGTTCTAATAGACTAAAAACTGAAGAGGAAAATTAGGCAGACAGAGAGTCAATCTCTAAAGGTGAATTTTTTAGAAACCAAAGCTCGAGTAGACAAGAATCAAGTTTCAGGACTAAGAGCGAAGACTCCTCGAAAACTTGAATTAATGAAGACTAATTTTCGTGCTTGAAACTTAGATTGTCTAGAAACTCAGTTTCTAGAAACTGAGTTTTCCTGAAGAAAAGAGGAAACTTAAACTGACTTTGGAAATGTCAGTTTTCAGTTCCAGAATTCAAGGGCACGTGAAAAACAAGGAGACACACAGAATCCGAAGTCAGACTCAAGATGTCTCCAAGTAGTGTCAAAAAGTTAGTACGAGGAAACTTAAACTTAGATTCCTCGGACTGAAACTTAGTATGACAAGAGTAGGTAGAAAGTACACTGCCAAAAGTGAAAAGTAGACGACAGAGCAGAGCATAAGAATGATTATTGATTGGACGACCCAATCATTGTCTCTAACAGCTGGATCTCTAAGTCTAACGAATGTATTCAAATTGTCGTCCAACCCAACCTATAAATAGCTCGACACTTCGACAAAAAAAAGGGAATCTCGCGCTAAACTGAGCCAAAACTCTGCCAAACTTTATACTGAAAAGCTCTCTGAATTTCCGTATTACCTGAACACGAGACCTAAGCTTTCCGACTTAAGTTATTCCTTTTGTGCATCTGTCTAAGTGCACGAGGCTGAAGCTCTTAAGCTTAAGCTACCAAACTTGGTGATTATTACTTTTCAAGTAATAATCACAGTAGTCAGTTTCATACTCTTGGATTCTAATTTTCACGGGCGTAGCCAACCTACTGAAGTTCTGGGAAGAACGGAAAACATCTATCATCCAGATTGAAGGTTGTGGGGTGTGTTCTCACTTCAAGCTGAAGAAGAAGCAGACTACAAGGAGTTTCTGGGCTAGTGACGTTAGTAGACCCAAGGAGGAAGGTTTCCGACACGCTAACCATAGATCTTGAGAAGGCTTGTAATTTGTGACTTAGTAAATTCCCGATTAATTTCGGAAGAGTGGACGTAGGACTTTGATTCCGAACTAATATAATATCTTGTGTTCTTCACAACTTTCTTTAAGTATCTGCATTTTAAGTTTGCGTACTTATTTGAAACCTTCAATCTTTTGCTAAGCATTGAAGTGTATATCTGAAACTTACTTAAACCGTATTGAGCTTAGAACTGAGTTTTATCAAAACTGAAAATTTGAGTTCCAGTCAGTTTTTGTAACAAGTGCAAGATCGTTTAATACTTTCGCTGCATATACTTTGACTCTGATTTTGGGACCAACTGTATAATAATATAATTATATTATTGTAAATATTATATGTCGATAACATTATTCCTTAATTAATATAATAATAATAATAATAATGATATATATTTTAGTATTATTATAAATATATTAATTTATTAATATATAATATTATTTTTAATACATCAATATAATATTAATAATATTATAAATTATTATAATGAAAAACATTAAAATATTTAATAATTCATTAAAATAATTATAAAATTTTATGAAATAAAAAATAATCACTTTGGGATTGAATTTGGGAATGGGTATGAAACCCACCAATCTAGAAGGGGATAGTGATTCATATTTGGGAATCAATCTCATTTCCCCATTCTCATACCCATCAATCAAACAGTGCATTTTGGAATAATTCCATTCCTTTATTCCGAACCTACCAACCAAACTCCCACTAAAATTAGTATGTGTTGGTCCCAAAATTAAAGTAAAGAAATGTGCAACGGAAATGTTAAACTTTTGCACTTGGTATTGAGACTCAGTTTTCAGTTTAATAAAAGTCAGTTTTAAGCTCAGAAGATATTAAGTATGTTTCAGATAATACACTTATATACTTAGATAAGTATTGAATGTTTCAAAGTAAGCTTGGAAACATTAGTATAGAAACTTAAAGAAAGCAAGTAAGAACACAAGATATTTATAGTGGTTCGGAATCAAAGTCCTACGTTCACTCTTCCGAACTTAATCGGGAATCCACTAAATATTAGTGTACAGGGCTTCTTACGATCTATGGACAGCCCGTTGGAAACCTCCGTCCTTTGCTCTGCTATCGTCACTCACCTAGAAACTCCTTGTATGATGATCCTTCTTCAGGTTGAAGTGAGGATGCACCCCACAACCTTCTTCCTGGATGGTTGGATGTTTCCTCGATCTTCCTAGAACACATTAGAACACATTACGGTTGGCTAGGCCCATGATAATCAATATCCCAGAGTAGGATATTGACTGCTATGAATATAACTTAGAAAGTTATATTTACCAAAATGATAGCTTCAGTTTTAAGCTTTAGCCTTATGATTTCAAACAGTAACACGGAAAGAATATCCTAGAGTAGGATATTGACTACTATGAATATAACATAAAAAGTTATATTCACCAAGATGATAGCTTCAACTTTAAGCTTTAGCCTCGTGCTTTCAAACAATAGCACAAAAATAATAACTTGAGTTGGAAACTCAAGTCTTGTGATAGAAACTCACGGGATTTCAGAGAGCTTTGAGTAGAAAGTTGAGCAGAGTGTCGGCTTAGTTTTTCACAAGAATTTCAATTGATGATTATGTTGGGTTGTCGACCTATTTATAGTCTCCAGGTGCAGATTGGTTGATGATTTGAATTCTTCCTGTTAGACACATAGATCCAGTCGTTAGAGAGAGGGAGAATGTGGTCCAATCATCGCCCATACTTTTGGTCTGCTCTACTTTGCTTTGTCGCTTGCTTTATGCTTTTGGAAGTGTACTTTCTACTTGCTCTTGTCAGACTAAGTTTCAGTTTGAGGAATCCAAGTATGGGACCTCCTCGTACTGACTTTTTGACTTAACAGCTGAGATGTCTTTAAGTCTGACTTCGAACACTTATGGTTCACGTGCTTTTGATTGTTGATACAGAAAACTGACATTCCAAAGTAAGTTTCAGTTTTTACCTTGC
The DNA here is from genome assembly GCA_026898455.1 of Plectranthus barbatus. Taxonomy (NCBI): domain Eukaryota; kingdom Viridiplantae; phylum Streptophyta; class Magnoliopsida; order Lamiales; family Lamiaceae; genus Plectranthus; species Plectranthus barbatus. The sequence goes on from JAPKLW010000198.1 coordinate 209,851, forward strand.
TTCGGAAAACATAGTTTCCAGAAACTAAGTTTTTGGTCTTACTAAGTTTCAAGCACGAACAAATGTCTTCAGAACTTCAAGTTTCTTGGGATCTTCTCTTCAAGTAAGAAAACTTGGTTCTTGATATCTGATAGGTTAGGATTTTTACCAACTTATCTAGTTGTTCTTTGATTGATTGTGTGATGTTCAGACTGTTTTAGTATCTTTTTCATGCATGGATTGGCTTTTGTGCTCGTAATGTCGTGTTTGATGAATCATGCAGGTTTTTAGTCGAAAACAGGGAGGAATCGGAATTCCAGTCCATCGACGCCAGGGCACGTCGATCGACGAGGAAATTGAAGTGGAGTGATCGACGAGAGGAAGGAGTGATCGACGAAGGCTGCGAAACAAAGCTCACGTCGATCGATGCCAAGACACATTGATCGACAAAGGTGTTTCAAAGGCGTCGATCGATGCTGATTTCCGACGATCGACGCGAATGCGGGTTTTCCTAATCTGAGTCTGATTTGAAGATAGAGACATATCTAATCCTAGATGCTATTTGATACATCTTTCATTATTATAAATAAAATTCAAAATTTAGGGAAAAATCAATATAGCAATTAAGAGTTTTTAGAGTTGAAGAATTTAGAAGATTTCCAAGAGTTTTTAGAGTTTATGATTGAAGACAGAATTTTGTGGGAAGACATTCAGACCCAAGTTTTTATGCAATTCAGGTTTTATTTTTCTATGATGAATATTGCTATGAATATGTGTAACTAACTTCCTTCTCAGATTCTAGGGTTTCGAATTATCATTGTATGCATGTTTGATTAATTGAATTATTTTCCCTTTTCCTTCGTAGTTTGTGAAATCTGTGCTTATTCCTAATCTTGAGTTTGCTGGCCACATCTTAGGATTAATTAGTTGATTACTTGAGACGTAACTGTAATAGTTTTCAATGGAAAGAGATTTTCACAATATAATTTGATTTCTTGTCGTAACTGAAGGAGGTAAGTTATAGGAATAAATCTGTAGATCTTTGGAGTTAGTTAGTTCATCTTGAGACCGAGCGGAGATAGATAATTGACTAATCTACTTTATGAATTGTCCAACAAAGAAGTTCATAATATTTTTATGATGTTTCACTACGAAGAGGAATTAAATTGGGAATTAATTAATTCATTCATCCATGTCATACTTGATAGGTAGATATCCCTAGAATCTGTACTTCTCATAATCTTTTATCACAAGTATTTCAATTTCCTGTTTAATTTTAATCTGCAAATATTATGATTTTCGAACTAAACAAAACCCAAAAATTTGATTTTCCCTAACCAGTGTTTTGAGAGCTTGCGATTTAGTACTTAAGGTTTTTCGTTATTTCATTCCTTATGGGATCAATAATTTTCATTTGTCGCTATATTATTAGCTTTGTTAAGTCGCTAGTAAAATAATTATAGCGATCAAATTTTGGCGCCGTTGCCGGGGAGTGAATAGAAATAATCTTACTATTAAATCTGTGATTGAAATACTGATTTAGGCTGTAATTTTCGTACTTTTCTCTGAATTTTTCGTATTTTTGTTGTTCACGTCGATCGACGTGACACTCACATCGATCGACGCAGTTGTTATTTCCACGTCGATTGACACCATATCTTGTCGATTGACGTCGTAGTATTTTCAGAATTTCAACTTTTCAATTTCAGTTCGTTTCGTTTTATTTTCAGTCTTACCTCACTACCTCCTTTGCTGTACAGGTAGTGCATGAGTACGAGAGCTAGAGGAAAGGACCCGCTTTATTATCACCCGGACATTGAAGCCACTTGCAGAAAGATCCGAACTAATAAGCGTGCTCAGGAAAGCTAGAGTAATCAAGCGATGGATGATAAAGTACCACCGCCAATTGTTCAACCACCTCCACCAATGCTAACTGCAGAGGAGCAAGCTGTGCTTCTCCAAGAAGTTCAAGCTATGAGGGCACAAATCCAACAGCTAAATCTAGAAAGAGACCTCGAGAGGAACAATCCGAATGGAAGGGATCTTTGCCGTAACCCACTGTTTGAGGACAATCCCGATAATGAAGAGGATGACAACCCAAATCCGCCAGAGGAATCTGACGATGAGGAAGGAGAAGAAGCTATGCAGAACCGATATAAACCTCGGTTCAGGGAGACAGACTTCAGAATTGACATCAATGCCAACAATTTTGAGCTAAAGACCGGATTGGTGCAGATGGTGCAACAAAATCAATTCGGAGGAAGAGCCACTGAGGATCCCTACGCACATCTGGATAAGTTCCTTATGCTTTGCAATACTGCAATACTGAACCAAAATCAGCCACTGAGGATCCCTACGCACATCTCGGGCATGAACACTAAGGTTGATCAGGTGAAGAAGCATGTGCAGATTATAGAAAACCAGGTCAACCAGATTGCCGATGCCTTTGGAACTAAACACAAGCCGGGACAACTCCCGAGCAACACTCAGGTCAACCCCAAGAACCAGAATCAGAGGAACCAAGTGAATGCCATAACTCTGAGAGGGGGAAAATTGTATGAAGGGCCAAAGCAGGCAGGGAAAGATGCCTGGGAGGAAGGAGAAGCCGAGTAGGAAGAAGAAGCTGTCGCAGACGAAGCCCCGTCGACCGACGCGGGGTCTCCGTTGATCGATGCAGTGCCAAAAGCCACGTCGATCGATGCTGATCCACGTCGATCGATGCTGATCCACGTCGATCGACGTCCGCTCCCATTTCACCACCGAAGAAACCTCCTTTGCCTTTTCCGCAGCGGTTTGCCAAGACAAAGATGAACGAGAGGTATGCACGCTTCCTGGAAACTATGAAGAAAGTGCATATCAACATTCCATTGGTAGAAGCCCTGCAAGAGATGACCGGATACATCAAGTTTTTGAAAGACATGGTCTCTTAGAAAAGACCCTTCCTGGAGCATGAGACGGTCAACCTGTTCGAAGAATGCAGCGCCATAATTCAAAAGAAGATGCCAATCAAAAGGGAGGACCCGGGCTCCTTCACAATCTCTTGCGTCATCGGAGGGGAGACCTTTGGGAAAGTCCTCTGCGATTCTGGTGCATCGATCAATCTGATGTCGCTGTCAATTTTCAAGTGGTTGAAAATCGGAAACATCAAGCCCACAACAATCTCACTTCAGATGGCCGAACGATCAGTGTCTTATCCAAAAGGCATCGTGGAAGATGTGCTGGTGAAGGTAAAAGATTTCATCTCCAGCTGATTTTGTGGTGCTCGATATGGAAGAGGATCGGAACATTCCTCAGATCCTTGGAAGACCATTCTTGAAGACCGGAGGGGTATTGATCGACATTCGAGACAGCAAACTGACATTCCGGGTGAACAACGAGTCAGTCACATTCTCGATCTATAAGGCAATGCAAAAGCACAATGAAGGAAGCTATCAAGAAGAATGCCACATGATCAACTGCTTCAACCCGGTAATGTCTTCTCCCTTCGCCTCTCTCAAAAGTGAACCGGACTTTCTGGAAAACTGCCTGCAACACTCGCTGTTCTCGTCAACAAATCTGGATGAGGCAAACGAGGAGATCTTGGATCTGGTCATGGAGCTGGATTTGTTCGAGGAGATAACTCGAGAAAAAGAAACCAAGAGAGAACCACTGCCAGAAAAAGATGAGGGAAAGCACACGTCGATCGACGGAGCATCTTCGTTGATCGACGCCAATCTGGAAAAGCCGTCGTCCAGCTCTGATCCACCACTTGTGGAACTCAACACACTTCCGGCACATCTCAGGTACGCATTTCTGGGTTCCAATGACACTTACCCTGTTATTTTTTCTGCCTATCTTACACAGGGGGAGTTGGACAAATTACTGCGAGTTCTTCGGAAATACAAGTCCGCCATCAGATGGACTTTGGGGGATATCAAGGGGATCAGCCCTTCACTTTGCATGCACAAGATCATCCTTGAAGAGGACGCCACACCAAAGAGACAAGCACAACGACGACTAAATCCCATCATGCAAGAAGCTGTAAAGAAGGAGGTTCTAAAACTCCTAGACCATGGCATGATATATCCGATTTCCGACAGCAAGTGGGTGAGCCCAACACAAGTAGTAGCCAAGAAAGGGGGGATGCAGATAGTAAAGAATAATGATGGAGAGGAAGTTGCGACAAGACCGATCACGGGATGGCGATTTTGCATTGACTACCGAGCCTTAAACACCGCCACGTGCAAGGACCACTTTCCTCTTCCCTTCATTGATCAAATGCTTGATAGATTATCCGGTTATCCTTTTTATTATTTTCTTGATGGTTACTCAGGGTACAACCAGATAGCTGTGGCGCCTGAAGATCAACACAAGACTGCATTCACCTGTCCATACGGTGTATTCGCCTACCGTCGGATGCCCTTTGGATTATGCAATGCACCGGCTACCTTCCAGAGATGCATGATGGCAATCTTCCACGACTTGATCGAAGATGTCATGGAGGTATTTATGGATGATTTCTCTATTTTCGGTAGCTCATTTGATGTTTGTTTGCAGAATCTGGCTACTGTACTTGATAGATGCACCAAGACAAACCTATGCCTCAATTGGGAGAAATGCCACTTCATGGTGCGAGAGGGGATTGTGTTGGGTCATCGAGTATGAGCTGAAGGACTTGAAGTAGACCGAGCCAAAGTGATAGCCATTGAAAAGATGCCACTGCCAACAAATGTCAAAGCAGTCCGAAGTTTTCTAGGCCACGCCGGATTCTATAGGAGGTTCATCAAAGACTTCTCAAAGATATCTCGCCCCTTGTGCAATCTGCTGGAGAAGGATGTTTCCTTCGTTTTTGATGACGAGTGCTTCAAGGTCTTTGAGAGACTGAAAGAGGCACTGGTGACTGCGCCGGTCTTGACCGCGCCAGATTGGGATGAGCCATTTACATTGATGTGCGACGCCAGTGACTACGCTGTTGGGGCGGTCTTGGGACAACTGAAAGGAAGACTCTTCCATGTGATTCACTACGCCAGCAAGAGCATGAATCCGGCTCAATGCAACTACACCACCATGGAGAAAGAGATGCTCGAGGTTGTGTATGCCTAGGCTCAAAGAGGATTGTCTACACTGACCATGCAGCCATCCGATACCTGTTCGCGAAGCAAGACGCCAAGCCTAGATTGATCCAGTGGATATTGTTGCTGCAAGAGTTTGACTTGGAGATCAAGGACAGAAAATGGAGTGAGAACGTGATCGGTGACCATTTGTCACGACTCCAGCCACCAGTCGAAGGGGATGACCCACAATTGATGATACGAGAGACGTTCCCCGACGAAAAGATCTATGCTCTTAGGGATTTGAAAGAGACATATGAGTCCAAAACACCCTGGTATTGGATTTCGCCAATTACTTGGTCGGCGACGTACTTCCTTCGGACTCCTCTCCATATGCAAAGAAGAAGTTTCTGCACGACGTCAGATTCTACTATTAGGAGGATCCCTATATTTGGCGTAGATGTGCTGATGGCGTCATTCGCCGTTGTGTGCCCCAGTCCGAGTGGCAACAAATCTTCGAAGCCTGCCATTCATCTCCTAGTGGCGGTCATCATTCAGCCAACCAGACGACATTCAAAATTCTTGCTAACAGATTCTATTGGCCATCTATCTACGAGATCTGCCGTGGATGGATTACGAGTTGTGATCGCTGCCAGAGGACCGGCAACATCTCGCAGAGGGATGAGATGCCACAGACTCCGGTTATTGAAGTCGAGATCTTTGATGTTTGGGGGATCGACTTCATGGGACCTTTTCCGCCATCCCAAAGGGTTCTCATACATTCTACTGGCAGTGGACTACGTGTCACGATGAGTTGAGGCCGTTCCAACGGTCACCAACGACTCCAAAGTGGTCATCAAGTTCCTGCAAAAGCTCAAAACGAGATTTCGGACGCCAAGAGCCTTGGTGAGCGATGGGGGATCCCATTTCTTCAACAAATGGCTTGCCTCCCTTCTTGCGAGGTACGGAGTCAAACACCGAGTCACCACCCCATATCATCCTCAAGGGAATGGGCTGACGGAGCTGTCCAACCGAGAAATCAAGCAAATCTTGGAGAAGATGGTGAAGCAAAGAAAGGATTGGGCGGCAATACTTGATGAAGCATTATGGGCATACCACACCGCATACAAAACGCCCATTGGGACATCACCATACCAGCTGATTTTCGGGAAGTCCTGTCACCTGCCCGTTGAGATGGAGCACAAGGCTTGGAGAGCAGTGATATAATTGAATCTTGATTGGAAGACGACTGCAGAAGAGCGCGCCATGGCATTGAACGAGCTGGAAGACTTTAGGGATAAAGCCTACGAGAACAATGTCATTTACAAGAAGCGAGCGAAGAGATTCCACGACAAAGGGATTCACTCTCATGTTTTTCATTCAGGTGACAAAGTCCTCCTCTTCAAATCCCGTCTTCGCTTCATGCCCGGAAAGCTGTAGTCAAAGTGGGTCGGACCGTACACCGTGATCTTTCAATTTATGAACGGTGTAGTCGAATTAGCTGGCCAAGATGGGAAGAACTTCAAAGTGAATGAGCAGAACCTTAAACCGTACTACACCCCACTTCAAGTTGGAGCGGTGGAAAAGTACTACTTGAATCGCCCATGAAAGTATAGGTATTGTCGAGCTAGCGACATAAAACCAAGCACTGAGGTAACCCAACAGTTTACTACTTTCTTTACTTCTGTTATTTTAAATTCAGTCTAGTTGAGTCATTAGGAGTTGATTTTTTTTTTTTCAGTAAAAATTTTTTCAAATTTTTTCGGGTCCAGTACTCTATCGGGACTACGTCGATCGCTACCATTTGGTATCGATCGACGTGTGTTGCTTAGCGACGTCGATCGACGCCGTTCTTCGTCGATTGACGATAATTCTTTGTCCATATCGATCAACGAGGATGCCTCGTCGATCGACGCGAGCTTTTCTGAGGCGCGTCAGAGACGGGCTTAAAACCCAGTCTTCTCATTCTTTTCCTCACAAACACACGACGCACGCACTCTCTCTCTCTCTCAAACACCCATCCTCGAATTTTTTCTCTTCAAACTCACCGCTACAACCCACGGTATGTATCCTAGACCCTTCCACTTCGATTATTTCATGTGTAGTGACTGATTTGAGCATGATTTTGAGGAAAAATGAACTTGGAGCCCTAGTTTCAATTTTTGCATTTTTGTCGATTTCATTGCTATTCGTTATGATTATTCGATATGGTTAGTCGTTCTAGTCGATATACTTGCTTGTGGTGAATTTGTAGCTTGGATTTCATTGAATTTGACACACGCTAGTTTGGGGGATAATTACAATTGGGGGTGATTTTCTTGTCTTGCTATTTTCATGTAGAATTCTTTCGATTTATAAGAAAATATGATAAGATGAAGTTTGAATTGCATGAATGTCGAACCAATTTTGCTTGGGTAGATGCATTTTGTGGATAATCGCACATTTTTGTCGTATTAATGTTTGGGAATTGTTGTGATGTACTTTGATGAGCATTGACATTTTTCTCACTACCCTTGCAGTTCATTATGGATTTTCGACCTACATTCGCCAACCGGGCTTATGAGAGACATTTCAGAAAATTCTCAAGCTCCGAGTTCACAGTCCGACAGACACTTTACCCATGCCCCGAGACAATGGCTAGGCTGGGAATTCGAGCTGACGTGGAGGCTCTTTTGGAGAGAGTAGATTGGAGTGCTTGGATGACAGCGCGGTGGCCGACATACCCGTCGCTTGTCCTGGAGTTTTTTGCCTCACTCCATGTCTATGAGGTTCAGTCGGAGTCGGAGCGTACCACCATCTCCTTCCAGCTCCTGAATGAACATTACGAGATGCCGCGGGATGTGCTTGAAGGCATTTGGGGAGTTCGAAAAGGGGGGGATGGTTTTCTTCCCCCGAGTTTTGACATTGCCCGATTCTGGAGCCAGATTGTAGCTGAGGCTAAAGAGGATTTGCGGGAGTTTGACTCGGGGAATTTGAAGGCTTCCTCCATTGACAACCCAATTTTCCGCTATCTTCAGAGGTGCATGGGGGTGTCGATCACTGGCAGACATGAAAGCGGCAAGGCGAGAGTGGGGGAGCTGTACGCCATTTACTGCATGCTGACGGGAGAAGAGTTTAGCTTTGCGGCATTGGTCATGGATCATTGGAGGCATCAGATCAAGGCCTCCAAGGGAAACATTTGGAGCGGGGGATTGATTACCCCGATTGCGGAGCACGTGGGCATTGACTTGACCCAGATTGAGGCACTCAAGGACGACAGCTGAGGACTTGGCACCGCCCCCTAGTCAAGATGTTGATGCTTTCACCACGGGAGGTCGGTTGGTCTTTGCGGATGTCCAATGGGGATACGTTCCCACTTCTGCAGAGGGAGCTCACGCACGTCACAGATTATCACTTCCGTGATAACTAGTTGATGAGCACACCCGCCCACCTGCAGCTCATGGTCGGAACACATGGAGGACCCGGTACTTCCAGACTTCGTCACTGATAGCTGACTCAGCCAGACCAGCGACCGCCGCAGACCCCCCCAGCAGAGCCCGAGGATGAGGAGCGCGATGGAGGTGGAGAAAAGATTCCGGACCATACCGGTGGACCGTCGTTCAGCCACTTTGCGGGAGAGTCTTCATCTTCCGGGGTGGACCTGGCGACGATCTACAAGTTCATGCAGAAAAGGCTGTTTGGCAGACGGAGGAGCACACCCGGCAGGTAGAGTTTCGCCAACACGTGACCACGAGGCTCAACAGCCTCGACATGTAGATGCAACGCCTCCTCCTAAACACCCATCCTGAACCAGTCTACCTCTGCCGCCAGTGTGAGCGCCAGGATCGCCGGCGGAGACTTCCTGTGTGGCCATCTCCCGATGTAGTGATGGAGGATCCTCCGGAGGAGGAATGAGTTACCGTTTCCTTTTTCCTATCTAACTTTCAAACTTGTCCACCCCTTCTAGTGAAACAAGTTTGGGGGGATGAGGATCAGAAAAGGGAAACGTTTGTTTTATTTTTATTTAGTTAAGTTATTTTATTTTATTTTCGATCTTTTTCCTTTTGTTTTCAATTTTTTTTCGTGTTTGTTTTTTCTGAACCATCACCATCCTTGTTCTTTTGCTTCAGTGTGAACAATTGCTCTCTGCAAGGCTTTTCACTAAAATTAGTATTTGAACTCTTGATTTGTGGTACTTGTTCTGAATTGAATAGTCTTGAGCATTGTTTTAGGAGCTTTTGAACATAGGGCAGTCGGAACTACTTTTGATTATGTTGGTGTTGAGAATAATGACTTGTCTTTCCTTGAATGAAAATTGTTGATTGATAATCGAGATATTTGCTGATTGAGAATGATAATCTATGTGATAGAGTAGCCGATGATAGGAGCTGTTTTGCCTGATAAGTTGATCTTTGAAATATAAATTTTTGTATGATAACTGTTCGAAATTGGGTAATTATTGAGGAGTAACGAAAATTTCTACACTTTGTGAAATTTGAACCATTTTTTCGTTTGATGAGTGACAAGGTTATTAGACTTACTTCCTAGAATTTGACGAATTTCTCTCTTGAGGTTGCATTAAGTGTGGTAATAGGGTGAAAATGATTTTAGGCATGTTCTTTCGTAGCCCATCTCCCATACACTAACCTTTAATTTCCACTTGTAGCCCCTTTGAGCCTTGAATAAATTTCTCTTTGATTAGAAAGGTTGGTGAATAAGAGGATTGTGATTTTTTGGATGGTGTGATTGTGGGATTGTGATGTGAGGCCGTGTGAAAAAAAAAATAGGGGTTCCCATGGGTAAATTAAGAAAAAAAAAAGTGAACATTGGTGAAAAAATGAAAAGAGAAGAGAAAAATGAGAAAAATTCATATGTTGTAGTTCACAACAGTCAAAATAAAGTTTTAAGGACCCTGAAAATTATAAAAGAGAAGGAACAAGATTGTGCATGAAAAGAAAAAAATTATGTTGTTATGATATGCTAAGGCCGTGTGTTCAATTGCAATATTCTAAGTCACTTAGCCAAAAATATCCCACCTTTTAGGTAAGCCACATTACAACCAAATAAAGACCTTTCTGATTCCCTGAAAAGCCACACTAACAAGTAGTGGAGAGATGAGAAATTTGTCAAACCTATGGTGAGGTAAACTAAAACTTTGAATGAGTGAATTTCAAGCCCTTTACTTGATTGAGCGATGAGTGCAAACACTGTCCGGTGAGGTTCATCCTCAATAATTTAACCATGAGAATTTGTTTGGATTGCATAATTTATGTGAATAAGTGATACTTAGATTGCAAAAGAAGCTTGTGAGGCATTGCACACTTGTATCTGCATTTGATTCGATTTCTGTTCTGTGAATTGTTCGAGGACGATCAATGGTTTAAGTTTGGGGGAGTTGATAAGTTAGGATTTTTACCAACTTATCTAGTTGTTCTTTGATTGATTGTGTGATGTTAAGACTGTTTTAGTATCTTTTTCATGCAAGGATTGACTTTTGTGCTCGTAATGTCGTGTTTGATGAATCATGCAGGTTTTTAGTCGAAAATAGGGAGGAATCAGAATTCCAGTCCAGGTCCACGTCGATCGACGCCAGGGCACATCGATCGACGAGGAAATTGAAGTGGAGTGATCGACGAGAGGAAGGAGTGATCGACGAAGGCTGCGAAACAAAGCTCCTGTTGATCGACGCCAAGGCACGTCGATCGACGAGGGTGTTTCAAAGACATCGATCGATGCTGATTTCCGACGATTGACGCGAATGCGGGTTTTCCTAATTTGAGTCTGATTTGAAGATAGAGACATATCTAATCCTAGATGTTGTTTGATACATCTTTCATTATTATAAATAGCCATGTAAAATTCGGAATTTAGGGAAAAATCAATATAGCAATTAAGAGTTTTTAGAGTTGAAGAATTTAGAAGATTTCCAAGAGTTTTTAGAGTTTATGATTGAAGACATAATTTTGTGGGAAGACATTCAGACCCAAGTTTTTATGCAATTCAGGTTTTATTTTTCTATAATGAATATTGCTATGAATATGTGTAACTAACTTCCTTCTCAGATTCTAGGGTTTCGGATTATCATTGTATGCATGTTTGATTAATTGAATTATTTTCCGTTTTCCTTCGTAGTTTGTGAAATCTGTGCTTGTTTCTAATCTTGAGTTTGCTGGCCACATCTTAGGATTAATTAGTTGATTACTTGAGACGTAACTGTAATAGTTTTCAATGGAAAGAGATTTTCACAATATAATTTGATTTCTTGTCGTAACTGAAGGAGGTAAGTTATAGGAATAAATTTGTAGATCTTTGGAGTTAGTTAGTTCATCTTGAGACCAAGCGGAGATAGAAAATTGACTAATCTACTTTATGAATTGTCCAACAAAGAAGTTCATAATATTTTTTTGATGTTTCACTACGAAGAGGAATTAAATTTGGAATTAATCAATTCATTCATCCATGTCATACTTGATAGGTAGATATCCCTGGAATCTGTACTTCTCATAATCTTTTATCACAAGTATTTCAATTTTCTGTTTAATTTTAATCAGCAAATATTATGATTTTCGAACTAAACATAACCCAAAAATTTGATTTTCCCTAACCAGTGTTTTATGAGCTTGTGATTTAGTACTTAAGGTTTTTCGTTATATCATTCCCTGTGGGATCGATAATTTTCATTTGCCGCTATATTATTAGCTTTGCTAAGTCTCTAGTAAAATAATTTTAGCGATCAATATCTCGAGCTCTTTCTTCTTGAATATCATCATCAGAAACTCGGTTTTTGATTTCTCCACTCGGCCTTCAGCATCTAATTAAGATTCTAGTCTATTACAACATGATCAACCCTATACAAGGATTACAATCACAGACTCTAGAATCTTAATACTAAAGTAAGTTTTTACATATCAAAACATCAAATTAGGAGAGAAACTGAAACTCAGTTTCTAACAGTATGAAATATAAAATTATTAACTACATAAAACTAATATTTTCATATCTACGAATAACAAGTATAATAAATATTTATAATTATATAAAAAGTTAAATTTGAGTATTAATATGATATTATTTTTAGAATAAATAATATTCTCTTTCATGAAATATTGAACATTTTAAATATAATTTAAATTTAGAGAGTTTGTTAGGCTGACTGAGGTTTGATTATGTGTATGAACTTCAAAGTGTTGCTTTGATTATACTCCTACATATTATTTACAGAATTTTTAAACAGACTAACTCTATTCTTTTTCTAGATTATCTAATCTCTCACAACAACTATATTAATTATTGGACAATTTATAATGTCTATGCTTAATTAAAGTTTTTGTAGATCTAGAATCTCTCATCGACGGTAAGGAATAATCTTGTATGGTAAGAATTAAATTTTCTGGTTATGGTAATTATCAATCCGGATATGATAAGGAGTATTACATAAATTAATAAATCTAAATGCAAGACAACTCGTTCACCTTAATTCCAATTCAATATAAAACAAAACAGAAAGTGGAAGCAAACTTTTAGGAAAAAAAAACCTTTTATTTGAGATAATCAATCAAGATTACATTTGCAACTATTTATAAACTAAGACTCAACAGACTTCTCAAAGACTACGAAAACAAACTTATCCTAAAATCACTCAATGGAAAAACTATCTTAAGCTAAACAAAAGGAACAGAAAAACAACCACTAAAGAATATGACTCAATAAAACTAACAAATTCCAACGTAAATAAAGGAACTGAGATGCACTCATTTTCAATACTCCCCCTTAGTGCATGCTTATAGCAGAATACTCCAAGAGCTTCTCTGAGAAATTCAAATTTTGGTTTCCCCAATGCCTTTGTAAAGATGTCCGCAACTTGGTCATTTAAGGCTATTCCTTTTAATTTGATTTCTTCTTTTAGCACTTTCTTACAAATGTAATGATGTCGAACTTCAATATGTTTAGTTCTGGCATGGAAAACTGGGTTTGCAGCAAGTTTAACAACACTTTCATTATCGCAGAAAATAGCTACAACATAATTGGCGGCACCAAAAATATCTCCAATCAACCTTTTTAGCCAAATACATTCTTGAGCTGTCATTGATGCTGCCATATATTCTGCCTCCGTACTTGATAAAGCGACAACCGGTTGCTTCTTACTACACCATGATATAACAGCAGAACCAACTCTAAAACAGTACCCTGAAGTTGATTGTCGATCATCAATAATGCCTGCCTAGTTTGCATCTGTAAATCCTTTTAACAGAAAACTATCAGCTTCACTATATACAAGACCATAATCAGTAGTCCCACTAGTATAACAAATAATCATTTTTGCAGCTTCCAAATGAGAATTCCTTGGATTCTGCATAAACTGAGAAACAATACTAATAGAATAACAAATCTCTGGTCTTGTGATAGTTAAATAAATCAAACTACAAACAAGTTATCTGAATCTTTTTGCATCTTTCACTAGCTCCCCTTCATCTCTCATTATCTTGAGATGTGGCTCCATAGGAGTTGCCTTTTTCTTTGACCCCCCATGCCAAAACGCCGCACAAGATCCATTGCATATCCTTTTTTAGAGACAAAATAATCATGTTCAAATTTTTCTATTTCCAGACCAAAAAAGCAACTGACTTCTCCCAAGTTCTTCATCTCAAAGCGAATTGATAACTCATTTCTCAGAAGAGAAATTTCAGCTTCATCATCGCCAACAATTATCATATCATCCACGTACAATAGAATCAACAAATGCTTATCTGATTGGACTTTAATGAATAAACTAGAGTCTGCATCAGAAACTTGAAACCTACAAAAAATAAAGTATTCAACAACTTTACCATACCAAGCACGTGGTGCTTGTTTTAGACCATATAACGCCTTCTTTAGCCGACAAACATGGTGAGGATGTTGATCTGAAATAAATCCTTTTAGTTGCTCCATGAAAACTTCGCAATCTAACTCCCCGTTGAGAAATGCATTCTTTACATCAAGCTGCCAAATTTTCCTACATTTAAAAGAAGCCAGAGAAATGATAGTTCTTAGAATTACCATTTTTGCAACTGGGTTGTGATAACGTATTTTGCAACACACTATTCTGCAAGTGTACAAACCACTGCAGAGGGCAAGTAATAATTTATCGATCTCGAAGATTGCAGATTCGAAATACAGCCAAGCACTAAAACATAGCTATCTTGCTACTATCTAGACAAATCGGTAGAGTGTTTTGTTTATTAAATCTGGGCAATACTGAAAAAGCAATATTTAAAAAGACAGTTGAAAGTATTTAAGTTTAGAAAATCGGAGAAAACTAGGATTCCAGGGCAATCCACTATGAAGAACGATTAACCAACATTTATCCAATTTGATTCCAATTTAATTTAAAAAAATATGGGTTAATCTCATTTATGTTATCAGGCGATTCTCTCAAATTCTAAGCCATAACTTAGATATAAAAGACCTAGTGACTCCTCTCGGATGCGTAAGAGGACTTTTACTCTTGATAAAAAAACTTGGGCGTTTGGTATAACTGTCGGGAATCACTATGGGTATGAGTTTGATAGTAAAGGGAATGGGTATGGGTTTAGATTTGGGAATCATTCTCAATTCTTGGTGTTTGGTTTATGAGATGATTTGGGAATCATTTTCAATTCTGATGAATTTTTTTAAGTTAAAAGGTTTAGAAAATAATTAAAATATTATATAAATAATAATTAATTTAATAATAAAATAAAAAGATTTATTATATTAAAAATAAATAATTTATTATCTATTTTATAAAATATAAAATATAGATAAAATAAAAGATTGTTTAATAATATTATTATCATAATATATTATAAAAATAAATAATAAAATAATATGAACTAAAATCTTAGAAATAAATAATAAGATTAATAATATTATTAATTATTGTATATATGATAATTAATATATTTTCAATAATATTATTTATTAATTAATGCATAATAATAATATAATAACACCATTTATTTTAATATTATTATAAATATATTAATTTATTAATATATATATATATATATAATATTAATAATATTATAAATTATTATATTGAAAAATATTGGAGTATATAATAATTAATAAAAAATAATTACAAAATCTTATAAAATAAAAAAATAATCATTTTGGGATTGAATTTGGGAATGAGTATGAAACCCACCAACTTAGAGGGGAATGGATATTTGGGAATCAATCCCATCCCCCATTCCCATATGCATCAACCAAACGGTGGGTTTCGGAATCATTCCCATTCCTTGATTCCGAAACCCACCAACCAAACGCTTAGATTTTACAACCCTTTAATAATTCAAATTCCTCTCGGATATTTAATTTCTCAAATCTAATTATCCTACATCTAATTGATAACCTAGACCTCTCGGTTCAAAAATCACCAATTCGAATTACAATCAATGGCCAATATCAAGTAATTAATGAAAGCCCAGGCATAATCAAAATATCAATGGAAAACGAAAATCAAATCGGATGAATAATTGAATAATGTTCAACAAAGTTTCAGAACCCTAGAATCTACAAAGGATTTAGCCAATCATGCTAAGTTCCATAAAAACAGAGAAGTAAAGAGTCAAATGAATGAAAACCATAGAAAATTAAAATCCGTAGTCTCTGATTTCAAGTCTTCGATCCTTGCTCATCAAGTCTGCTTGTTCCAGCTTTCTTCCAAGGTTTCTCTCTCAAAATTGTGTTCAAAGGTCATTTTTACGAATTCGGAGGCTCTATTTATACTTAACCTCTTTAAATCTGAAAAGATATGGGATTGGGCCAAAAATTCGTCAAAATAACCGATCGGCGGCCCGCTGGACAAAATTGGCGATCGCCGTTATTGTCAACGGGTCGCCGAAAATGTCCCAAACTCCTACGGGTGAATTTGCAAAATCGGAACCGACGTGCATCTTCGGTAATCGCTGATTTTGCACTTCCGGTCGCCGTTCTCGTCACGAACGGGAATTCAGCTTTTTCCGTGATCTTTTCTCACTTCTTCCTTTCCTCGATGCAAGTTAGCATCGATTGGCCCCATGGCAATTGGTCAAATCTTGTAAAAAATTCAATTGTGCGTGAAATCTGCATAAACAACCAAAAACCAAACCAAACGTAATAATTCCTTAAGGAATATGAATAATGCATAGAAATACCACGTAACGATCTAATCTAAGGCCAAAAGTGAGCAGATTTACATCAGCAAAATGCACAAAATGAGTGTTTATCAACCCCCCAAGCTTAAACTATTGTTCGTCCTCGAACAATGAAGAGAACAACTAAAAGAAAATGATAAACACGAGGGGTGCATTAATTGATCAACAATCGTTTCAGACACAAAAGGGTTTGTGATTCCCACACCAACACTGCAACAATCATCAATTAAATGCAAACAAAAATAGTTTCAATCTTGACATCTAAGAGTCTGCTTCTCACAAGATAATGTATTACTCAAATTTCGCTCAATTAGTAAGAAAGACTAGTGTATACTCTCAATTGTCAACTGTACACTTTCCCTACCATAGACTTGCTCATCGTCTAGACTCTACTGACTTTGGGAATGCTAGAACAAAGATAAAAAAGGTCTTTACTTTGGGGTTCTAATGTAGGCACATTGGTGAAGGTATGGAATATTTGGCTAAGTGACTAAACATCTTCAACCTTATAGCTTCATTTACATAATATATCTCCCCATCACATGCCAGACTCGTTACTTACTAATTCATATAAACTATTAACAACTCTTCTCCTTCTTTTTTTTGTTGTATATACTACGAGTATACAATACAATGACTCAATCATATAACACTTGTGCACTCTTTGTACACTTTATTAGACCACACATTGACACCTTTCTTTTTCTTTTTCTTTTTTTATATACCTATAAGCAACATAATTATATTGTCCACCCCAAAGGTTTTTGGACTAAGTACTACTATAACAACTATATTTTCACCACCTAACATCAACAGATACCCATATACTTCCATCCACACCTCCTATCATCCGGCTTAAGAAAAAAAGGGTATTCAAGCTCAACGGGTTAAGCAAAATGAGTATGTAGTGGGTCAGTGTTTGGGTTTAATGAGGCTGAAGAAACGATGGCCTAAGATCATCTCTAAGTTCTTGACATTCCTACTGCAGTTTTGAGACAGAAACCAGAGCAAGTTCTAGAGGTACAATGCACAGTGACATACTCTCAGTCAAACGAACACAGGCTCAAATTCTCACAGGCTATAAGCATGTCCTAGAGGCCAAAAACCAATTCCGTAAAAGTCTACACCTCATCAACTCATGTGCAAGTTATCAATATAGGTCTCACGAGAAAGAAAATTCGTCATCATAAACTTGATCAATAATGCAGATAAAGCACAAACCAAACCATTTCAATCCCATTACAATACAAATAGATAATAGAGCTTCCAATTACAGACCCACCGTAAACTAAACAGAAAAATAAGCTAAAACTAAAACAAATAACAAAAGCAAATACAATGGTTTACTGGTTCACAATTAGTACATCAAATGCAGTCTCCCATCAGATAACAATAAAGAAAAATAAAGCAAAAGAATAAGAGAAAAGGGAGAAACACACATCCCTTGATCACATCCCCCTCCCCCAAACTTATTCAATACAAAGGAAAGAATAAGTTTGTGGGGAAAAGGATCACAGGGGTGTGTGTGAGACCTGGATACAATCTCACTGTGACGGTGGTCAATACTGCGGAAAATGGGCCATGAACTGGCGCATCTGGTCTTCGGCCTCCTGCTCGCGCCTCCACTGAGCCCGCTCCTGCTCAAAATGTTTCTGCTGCACCTCCCACTACTGTCGCTGGTCATCCTCAAATGATCTTCTGGTGGTCCAATCCCGGTGCTGCTCCTCCTCGAAAGAGCGGCGCTCGACAGCATATGAATTCTGAGCTGCGGATAATGCCTGGAGCTGTGCATTCCAATCCCCCATTGCTGCTCCAAGTGGCTCAATCTATCCTCAAATGTCACACGGTGTGTGCGGCGCTCATAAAAAGTAGAGGTTTCCCCCTAGTCTGGCGGGAAGACCCTTTTGGAGGGTCATCCTGGAGTGGTTGTTCCGTACCCCGGTCGGTCTCCTCATCTCCCTCCCTCTCGGCCTCATGGGCCTCGTCATCAGCATCATCAAAAGGGGGAGCCCTTCCGCGTGCAGCCTCTGCGGCCTGGACCGCCTCTAAGTGAGCTAGCGTATCCATCTTCCAATTGCCCCGGTATCTGTGAATCCCTACATTAGTAAGCTCGGGATTCGACAGTGGGAAGTAAGGCAGCGAGCGCTGACAGAAGAAAAATGGAGGGTTGCTAGTCTGAATGAATCGGATATTGGCTAGACGATGCAATGTATGCAACTCATCTGGCTCGGGCTGGTGTCGGCCAAAAGCTATGTCCATCGAGAGGAGGACATGAGTCCATAGCCCCCAGTACAAATTGGGCCACTGGTGGCCCCGACTACCCTGTTGGATTTCTGAAGGAAGAGTTGGGCGAAATTCAGGTGCTTATGATGCACCATGCAATACATGACCATGAGCTCCACATCCCGCATGAAACTGTTGTCCTTCCTGGCACACAGGGTGTGTACCAGGATGCGTTGAATAATCCAAAACACCGGGTTCCGAATCATAGATGCCTTGCATAGTCCTTTCACTATTGATGAAATAAAGTATTTTTTAAATGTAAATTAAATAAAGTGTGTTAAATTACCTTTTTCCCTACGATTATAAAGTTTTTTTTTTCAGTGGAAATCTTATTGACGTTAAACAATTGTACATCCCAATAAAAACTAGTAAAATAGTCAATACTTTTGACTTTCACATTTTTATTTTATATATTTGAACAATGCACATGTGAGAAATCCGTAACTTAAATGCTGAATTTGAAACTATGATTGTGCCAACCTTTTTTTCTATTAGCAACTGAGCAAATTATTGCCCCAATGTATGGATGCCCATAATCTCTCTCTCTCTCTCCCTTTGTGCTTTGTGCATTTGTGTAATGAAATTTTTTTCCAGAAGGATGAAAACAGTATTTTATGGCGTTCCGTTCCGAGGAATCATGGACGATAGGGGACAATTGGAGGGATCAATGGAATAAATAATTTCATTTATAGTAAATAAGATCTATGTGAGTTTTGCTTATAAAAGAGATTAGTTCATAACTTATAAATACTTGAAAGGTTGAAAAACTTTTGTCAATGAAATATATTTTGATGTTTAATTCAGTTATTTAAAAATACCCATCATAACTTATGGAGTAAAAAATGCTAAGTCAATCGTTAATTATTACGTGACATCTATTAAATGATCTCATTACACCACTGTAGCATTTGAAGAATTAAAAAAAAAAAATCAAAATTTAAAAGAAAATAAAATTGAGGCAAAAATAATTCTCTTCCAAAATGAAATTATCACGCCACAACTTTGGTTTTTATCTAGTAGCAGATGAATAAAACTTGTAAGATCTAACACTGTCGAGAGCGACAAAAAAAAAAAAAAAACATAATTGAGAATTTTAATTTGATTTTGGGTGCTTAGTTTGGTATATTGCGATTTCTTTGTTTAAATTAAGTTGATATATTTAATGCTCACACCTAATCCTAATGCCACAAAACTTTTTTTTTTTTTTTTTTTTTTGAGTAGATAATGGGCGAGAGAAAAGGATGGATAACAAGAAACTTGAGTATTAATGTTAGGGTGGTAAATAAATTAAATTGTTTGTGATCGAGCTATTCGGATTTCGATTTGATAAAAGTTTGTTTTAACTCGTTTATTAAATAAATAATAGTATTCGACTAGTGAGCAAGCTCGTTAGCTAATATTAGTAAGAAATATAAAATAATTAATTTTATAAAAATAATTTACGAGTAATAATAATGATAAATCTTTCTACTAAAATTTTGAATTTGAGCATGAACATGATATTAATTTTGGAATAAATAACTTTTTCTTTCAAAATAATAATAAATATTTTAAATATATTCGAAATTTGAAAAGTTAGTTTAGGCATGATTAAGGCTTGATAAAGTTTGTGAATTTAAACGTATTCGATAAAAAAGTTCAAAACTCAACAAAATACTAAATGACTCAAACTTTTTAATTTGAGAATAATTGAGAATTTTAATTTGATTTTGGGTGCTTAGTTTGGTATATT
>JAPKLW010000198.1:230022-322091 GCA_026898455.1 Plectranthus barbatus
TTTGTGATCGAGCTATTCGGATTTCGATTTGATAAAAGTTTGTTTTAGCTCGTTTATTAAATAAATAATAGTATTCGACTAGTGAGCAAGCTCGTTAGCTAATATTAGTAAGAAATATAAAATAATTAATTTTATAAAAATAATTTACGAGTAATAATAATGATAAATCTTTCTACTAAAATTTTGAATTTGAGCATGAACATGATATTAATTTTGGAATAAATAACTTTTTCTTTCAAAATAATAATAAATATTTTAAATATATTCAAAATTTGAAAAGTTAGTTTAGGCATGATTAAGGCTTGATAAAGTTTGTGAATTTAAACGTATTCGATAAAAAAGTTCAAAACTCAACAAAATACTAAATGACTCAAACTTAAGCACGATACTATTCGCGCGACTCAATTCGATTATATCTCTAATTAATTATGATTCTAGAACCTCAACTCAAAAAGAGGTTTTTTTTCATTTTGAATCTCATTATTTTAAGTGATCATGATCAATTTGTTTTTCCTTTTTATTTTCATACTTCAATTGCGATTTTATAACTGCGTTTAATTTTAATATTCTTATCAATTATGCTTAAGACTAAAGAAAATACATTAAATTATAAAACGATTTTGTTGGGATAGTTTGATAATTACATTTTTGATAGAATATTTGTTTTGATAGATATAGATAAACTTGTATTTAGGGTTTTCAAACTCATGCACATCTTTTAGATATGTTAGATACGTTCATATTTTTTCGCTCTCTAATTATATTCATCAATTTTTTTTTTCATTATTGTGGAAAACCCTATCATGGTATCAACCATCTAACTCAATCCTATCCCCTTCCTCGCGTCTCTCTCGCTCACGCCATGGCCCCCGACGATCCGCTGCTTCTCTCCACCCTTGTGCACATGGTCACGATCAAATTATCATCGTCGAACTTCCTTCTTTGACGTTCGCAGCTTGTCCCCCTCCTTACATGTCAGGATCTCCTCAAATATGTTAATGGTTCTCTCCCGCCGCCCCTAGCCTCTCTCTCTCTTCTCCGTCTTGTACAGTCGCTTCCAACCCCGCCTATGCCTCTTGGCATCTCCAAGATTAGAGATTATTGAGCTTGCTTCTCTCCACTCTCTCTGAAGAAGCCATGGCGGAGGTTATCATATGCACTATGACTCGGTCCGTCTAGGTAGCCTTGGACGCTGCCTTCAGTAACAAGTCAAAAGCTCGCGAACTACGGCTGAAGGATGACTTGCAACTTATCAAGCGTGGTTCACGCTCTGTTGCTGAATATGACCGAGAGTTCAAAGCTCTCTGTGATCAATTGGCTGTGATGGGTTTGCCTGTCGACGATATAGACAAGGCACATTGGTTTCTTCGCGGCATCGGTCCCTCATTCTCCTCCTTTTCTGTTGCTCAGATGGCGCTTACTGCTCTGCCGTCCTTCTGATGGGTTTTGTATACAGAACACATTTATTACAATGAGTATTCAACGATTTATTTCTCCTATCTGTCAAACAAATTTACATGTATGTAACAATTGTATCCTCTTGTCTCACCGATAGAGACGATCATACGACGTCTAGTAGATCGCAGAAGACAGTATGATCACTTTACATAGTGAGACATAAACCTAATGACAGTCGAGAAAGCGTATGAGGATACGTCTGTCCGGATGGCTGCGGCATTGTCGGAATAAGTAGTCTGTCTTGGTTACTTGACATGCTGGTACGCAAGGGTGGTGTATTGATGGACAACAGTGAGATGTGTTTGACTATCTGACATCAGCGAATACAAGATCTCATTCTTGATTGAGTCCAAACCCTAACGAAGGTTCAGGGGTTTGCACGGATTGACTGTTGCTTTGACTTGCCATGGTGGAGAGCCTAAGTAACATGCTCGTATATCCGCATCTTGGTTAACAACAGTTCGTGTAGTACTGTCCGAGACTGGGTTTAGGTAACCATATCCGAGTAATAGGATGGGGACATTCCGTGAGGAGCTCAATAATATTCATCGTGCCAAAGTCCTGCAGGCTGATTAAGTTCAGGCACGAGTGATAATGATTGAGTGGTACTACTCAGGAATAATAAGATATTAATAAATTGTAGATAGAGCTTGTCAGAAGCTCCGATTAATTAATGAATGTCCGGTAACCTTAAAAATGGGGATTCTCAATTAAATGCAGCCCGTTCTCTTAACGTGGTAATAAAAGGGTAGGTCAGTATTAATTCTGTTGTGGAAAAGAATAAATATTAATTAATTAATTGTGTCCTGGGTTGTGGACATGGGAATTAATTAATTTATAGGCCCACTTTATTATTTGCATTAGGTCCCAGGTCTGGCCCAAAGTAAATATGCTGAATTGAGCCCAACAGCCCATTAGGGTTAAAACCCTAGGTCTATAAATAGACAACTCTCTCTCACAAGTTGTAACACAAGTCAAATTAGTGAAACCCTAAGAGAGAGAGAGAGAGTGGGGCGGCGGTTCTCAAGTGCAGAGGAAGGAGAATTTCGATTCTGGCCTTGCACAACTACAGATCTGTGGAATCCTCACAAGTAGCAGATCTGAACAGCATTGGGATACAGCCATGAAGATCTAATCTGGAGAACAGATTCATCTTCTTCCCTTTTCTTTAGTTAATTCTTGAAATTAGAATCTGTCTAATTTCTGATTTCGCGGATTTAATTAATATTGCGTGGTTGATTCAAGGTTTGGAATTCAATCGCGAAAGATCGGTACAGAGACTACGAAATTAAGGTAATCTCTATTATCCATGAATTAAATTCATAGGAGCATGCTAGGGTTTCGTGAATTTGTATTGTGAACAATAAACCATAAATCGATCCGGCTTATTTGGATTTTGTGATTCGGTTCACGGATAAATCCCTATAATTGGTATCAGAGCCAGGTTTATGATTTATGGCTTTGTTGTTCATAATAAATTCATTGATGCATGTATGCATTTTTTATTTTGTCGTGGATGGTTTTTGTTCCTTGTGGCAACCCGTTTGATTCAGCCCGCGGTGGTTTATTTGTATAGGGTTGAATCTGTTTTGTAAAATCACGAGAAAATTCGTGATTAGATTAGATTTGATAGAAAATTGTAATAGAATAGATTCTGTAATTTTTCATTCAAATCTGTAATTGGACGGGTCGGGACGAAGAACAAAGACGGAGCCGACGGACGAGGGCGGTGCACGGCGGCAGCAGGAGGCTGTGCACGTGTGCAGCGATGGCGGTGGGCGACGGAGGCTAGCAGCGTGGGGGCCGGTAGCGCGGGGCACGCGGCGGCTGGATTGCAGCGGCAGGCGGCGGCGTGTCCGCCGTCGGCGGGGGCTGGCCCTGTCGCGGTCGTTTTTGATTTAGCGGCTGGTGCAATCCTGTGTAAACCATAGGGTTTGCATTAGGGTTTGGAGCCAATCATCAAATCACAAAACCCTAAATCCCTAAATATTTGGTGGTTGAAGATTTGGAGGCCCTGAAAGATTTGATGATGATTTGAAGTAGATTTAGATTTATTCAAATAAATTCAAATTTCAAATTGTAATAGATAGGATTTTATTTCCTATTTTGTGGGGCCACGAGGAATTTTAGTTTGCCTTAATTGTCCTCGTATGATATATGTGATTTATTATGTGCACATTTAAGCATGTGTAGATAATAGGAAAATCATGATTTACTGCTTTTATTATTTACAACTTTCCAAGCATGCATATGTGATTAATTTCTTGTTGGATTATATTTTGGGAATTTTTGGGCTTGTTTAATTACATGCAAAAACTTGGAAAATATAATGACAAAGAAATTATCTGTGCACAAATAAGAAACCTTTTTGCAAGAATAATACTAAGCGGATTTTTTTTAGTTAAAATCAATAGACCTCCACAAAGCGGTCCTGGGCTGTAAGTGTATCTCTCGCTCTAGTAAACGTCTACGAGTGTAGCTTGCTAGTTCTTGGAGGTGCATGGGTACAGTTGTTGGGATTTCTAGACAAACAATTTAAATCATGTGAGTAGTGGGAGGGTTTTGCGTAAACGTCTACGGGTGTTGCTTGCATAGATCTCTTTCATAAGTATTCTTGGATTGATTCAAATTATAGATAACAAAAGTTTTAAAGGCTGTGCGGTATGGTTACGTGCCATGCTAAACTGTCACTTTTGGTCAGAGTTAAATTTGTGGTTAATCGCTTAGAAGCATCTTAGGATATAATGCAGTTGCTACTTCCCTGTCCTTGAGAGATGGCTTGGTTCAAGGTTTTCACTAATTATTAATTTCTAGTGTCGAAAGGTTCCTAACATGGTAGTGAAATTAAAGAATTGGGGCTTAAAACTCGCAGTTCTGGTTGAGGGTGACATCGTAAACGTCTATGAGTGTAGCTTTTTGTGGTAACTCTTGGGCAATTAGTGGAAAACATGTGTATTTGATTTATGAAAAGGTTTTCAATGCATTTGTTTCAGATATGTCAGTCCACTGTTGATCATATTCTTGCTCACAATCCTTTAACTGGTCCGAACTTACCTGAATGGAGTTTTTGCATCAAACACATCCTTTATCTGAAAAATCAAGCATATGTTTTTTTCATGGATCCACTATTGCGTACTTATGATGAGGTCTGTGAACTTAGCTTGAATTTTATGAGAGATGGGAGGATGCTGATGAGTTCGCCTTTTGGCTCATCACGGGTTCCCTATCTAGAGAATTAAAGCACAAGTATGAGTATCTCGAAAGGGCTGGAGAGATCTGGAAAGAACTCCTGACAGCTTATGGCAATGTGGAGTGGACTATTAACTATAGACTTGTGCACGATCTTGTGTGCAAGAAGATGGTTGAACATAGTTCGGTGACAGTGCACATGATGTCTATGATTGAGCTCATGAGATAGTTCACTGTACGGGGTGGTAATATCAGTGCGCAAGGCAAGATTGATATCATCCTGAATTCTCTTCCGGAATCTTCTTATGACTTTAAGGTAGTTGCTGCTGCAAGGGGAGAGTATGCTCCGCATGAGCTACTTGAGGACCTTGTAGTGGAGCAATCTTCCATGCGAGCACGAAAACCTATTCTGACAGTTTCCAGTACTAGTTCGACAACCTCTAAGGTTGGAGATGATGGTGCTGAAAGCAAGTTCAGGAAAGCAGGCAGTGAAAGCAAGTCAAAGAAGGTGAAGAGAGTCAAGGTCACTCCAAAGAAGAACAGGTGTGTTGGGTGCGGAAAGGTGGATTGTCCGAATGCTAAAGGACAAGGTACGTCATTTGCATTTGTAACGGAAACATGTTTAGCATCGATTTCTACTCATTCGTGGGTAGTGGATACTGGAGCTACTGATCATGTTTTTTACATTTTGCAGGGGTTCACACCGAGGAAGGTGCTGAAGAATGATAAGGTTACCATCTCGATGGGGAATGCAGCACAAGTGAGTGCAACTGCCATTGGAGATTTCACCTTGTACTTTGATGATTCTGTTTTAATTTTGAGAGATGTTTTGTACGTGCCATTTTTTTGGCGGAATCTTATTTCAGTTTCCAAACTTTATGTTGATGGATATTCAGTTATTTTCGATAGTGGTGTTTCTATCATTGATAATAACGGTATTATCTGTCGTGGGATGCTGAATAATTCTCTCTATGTTATTAACTGCAATCATAAGTCTTCCGCAAGTGTTGCATGTAATTCATCCGAAATTGATAATCCTAGAAAGAGAAAACATACTTCTTCTGATGAGGATCTTACATATCTCTGGAACTTGAGATTGAGTCATATGAGCTTGAAGCGGATTCAACGACTTGCAGATGACGGTACATTGGACTTAGTCCGGGTTGTACCTTATCAAGTCTGCGAATCCCGCATCGAAGGGCAAGATGTCAACTAGGCCTTTTAAGGCTAGTCAGTCTCGAGCAGAGGAAGTGTTGGAATTGATCCATTTTGACTTATGCGGACCCATGTCCACACAGGCTCGTGGAGGGTACGAGTACTTCGACACTTTCATTGACGATTACTCAAGGTACGAATATGTTTACTTGCTTCGCTACAAGTCTGAGTGCTTTGAGAAATTCAAAGAGTTCAAGACTGAGGTAGAAAAGAAGGTCGGGAAAACTATCAAGTCATTGTGATCTGACCGCGGTGGCGAATACCTCGATAACGAGTTCCTGCCGTATTTGTCAGACAACAGGATTACATCCCAGTGGACTGCACCGGGTACTGCCCAGCAAAATGGTGTAGCTGAAAGAAGGAATATGATTCATCTAGAGATGGTAAGATTGATGATGAGTTATGCAAACTTACCAATTTCATTTTGGGGCTACGCATTGGAAACAACCGCTTACGTGTTAAATGTGGTGCTGTCTAAATAAGTTCCTAAGACGCCTTCTGAGCTCTTCCTTGGTCGCAAACACAGTTTGTGCAAGTTTAGAGTATGGGGCTATCTGGCACACGTACTGCCGAAGGAACCTGATAAGTAAGAAAGCAGGTCAAAGGTAATGATGTTTATAGGGTGATCACTGTTATTTCTAACAGATTAATTATAGAAACAGTGGCAAATAAGTTTGTAAACCCTAAGGTAATCGAATCCAGGGGAATTGTGTGGGGAAACTATCCTATATACTAGCAATGATCCTAAGATTCATTGTTTAAGGAATTCAAAATAGGTTTTGGTTTTATAAAAGTAAAGAGAACAATGCAGAAAATTAAAGATGTTTTGAAATCAAATTTAAAAGAACAAAGATACTAGGGAAGAATTCTTATAATGGATAACATGTAGGAATCAATTAATTTAACAGGTGGAATACTGCAATAATTCTATATTTCCTTGTTTGGCAAATATAACCTAGATTACTAATTAGTGACTATCTCCGCTCGGTCTCAAAGTACACCAAATTAGTCAATCTGATAAGCAAATCAGTTCAATCTCCGCTCGCGTCGATCGTTGCTGATTGGCGTCGATCGACGTGGCTTCATCTTCGGCATCGATCGATGCTGATTGGCGTCGATCAACGTGGTCTCTCTCCCCTTCTGCGCGGTCTCACGGTTTTGGCCATAACTTCCTCTCCCGAACTCCGATTGACCCGATTCCAGTTGCGTTGGAGAGCTAACTCAAAGCTTCATCCATTTCCATGCGCCAATAGCCCGAATTCTCCTTGTGGAAGAACTCTTCACTGCTACTCTTAAATGTCACTGCTTTTGGAACGATTTTCAAGTGATTTTAGGGCTAAAACCTGCAAAAACACAAAGATGCGTGTAATACCACCTAATATAGACTTATGTATAGAATATATATATAAATTCAATAAAACTACATAAAATAGTATAAAATAATATAAATAAGCGAGTCAAATAATGAGCTTATCAAACCCCCCAAACTTGAACGTTTGATTGTCCTCAATCAAAAGGCAAGAAAGAAATCAAAAGATCATGCGATTAAAGTGCAATGCCTCACAAGATTCATCACAGCCAAGAATAAAAAATCTATTACACACAAGCAATTTGAAAGAGACAGAAAATTCATCAACAGTGGAAGAACTCACAGGAAGTGTATCGCTCAACTCTCAAGTGTTTAAGGTATAGATGAAAGCACTAAACAACATGTATGAAGAAATTTCTACCATAGGCTTGGAAATTTTCTAATATCTCCACTGCTAGAATGTGCACACAAGTCTAGAATAAAAAATGACTTTCATTAGGTTGTAATGTAGGCTTTTCTGATAAGGTAGGGAAATATGGTCAAGTGACTAGAATCCATTAAGTGGCCAACTCAACAAACTACAACCACTCTCAATCATCATCCACCTCATCTCATCAAATATATCAACAAATACACAACTTTATTTTTTCCAAGCTCATTTTGAATCTCTTATGCTCTTTACATAATTTTTGTATCCTTTTCTTTTCAGAGAGCTTATGAGAATTCTAATTATTTCTTTGAGCTTCTTTTTCACACATATTTTCACCACTAATTTGTATTTTCTTATCTCCATCTCACAATCATTCCACCCCATATACCACAACTCAAGACATGAGCGAAACCAATACTTCTTCTTAATCTCATAGACAAGGAAAGAAAATTTTTTGTATAGGCTCAAAAGTGGCTAACTAGGGAAAATTTAATGTGAAGGGACGGTGTTTAGGGAATTGGGCTATCAAAGATGGCCTAAGATCATTTCATAAACTTGTGCACACTACGCAGTCTCAACACAGAAAATAGGCAAGTTCTAGAGAAATCAAAACACACATGTGAATCTCACATAAAAAGAAATAAAGGCTCAAAATTCTCACACAAGGGTTCAAAAATTTTCTTCCACAGCCAATTTCAAATCAGCTCAATCATCATGCAAGTGTAAGTGTCAAATCAATCCTATCATGCGGTATTCTACATTCATAGGCATCTAACCACAATCATAATAAGTTCAAACTCAACCCTCAATCAGTTCTAATCTCACATTCTCATTCGGATTATATCAAAACTAAAAAATTTTTCCCCACAAAATAGAATAAAATTTAAAATTTAGAGCAAAAATTAAATACAGAAAGCAGAATAAATAAAGGATAGAATGTTCCATCTCTTGTCCACATCCCCCCAAACTTATTTCCAACTCGAAGAGTGGAATATGTTTGAAAATCAGACAGAAGAGGGAACGATACCTGGTAGTTGATCTCAGACATCAACTTTTTATCTCCCAGAGTCTTCAAATATCGCGCAGCGTGAATTCTTGCAGCTAGCACATCGCGTCGATTGATGAGAAGCCTTCTTGCTGATCCCGCTGAGGATCGAAGTGTATCACGCCAGGCTGCTCGGCGTCGATCGACGCCAGGCTACGTCGAGCCGTACCCCAATTTTTTTTAAAATTAAATTGCAAAATAACTGTTAACGCAAAAATAATAGAAATTCGAAATAAAAAACAAAAATTAAAAAGAAAATATGGAAAAGGTTGGGTTACCTCCCAACAAGTGCTTCATTTAACGTCGCAGCTCGACGATACCTCAAATCACCGCCAAGGAGGTCGGGTCCAGACTCGCCGACCTTTGGAATCCACCATGTAAACCTTCCGATCCTTGATAATGGTGGTGAGTTCAGAAAAAGGTGGCGTAGTTGACAGATTCACCCCTCTGTTTCCTCGCTCCCGTTCGATGGCAGGTGCTTCTTCCTCTTCAGATTCATCCCCTTCATCAGTAGTGGAGATTCGATTGCACTCTGCTTTCTTCTTGCTCTTGTCGATCACAAAGGTGATCTTTTCATCATTCGCCCGGAGTGTGATCTCGCCGCCTCGACAGTCAATGAGAGCGGCGCTAGTGTCGAGAAACTCACGCCCCAAGATCATGGGCATGTTCTCGTCCTCCTTCATCTCGTGCACCACGAAATCTGCAGGAAAAATGAGATGGCCCACATGAATGAGCACATCCTCTAGTATACCTTTCGGGCGGGACACAGACCGGTCCAACATCTGCAGGGTGATCGTCGTGGGCCTCATCTCTCCGATGTTGAGACGCTTGTAGATGGAGTACGGCATCAGGTTGATACTGGCCCCAGTATCACCTAGTACTCTCTCGAACGTGTGTCCCCAAATCTCAACCGGAATAGAGAAGCATCCAGGATCGCTTCTCTTGATGGGCACCTGCTTTTGAAGTAGCAGGCTGCACTGCTCGTGGATCTTCACCATCTCGTTCTCCACGGATTGTTTCTTTCCACTCATTAATTTCCGGAGGTACTTCATGTACCCCGGAATCTCCTTCAGTGCTTCGATCAGCGGGATGTTGATGCTGACCTTCTTCAGATTCTCCACAAATCTGGAGAACTTCTTGTCCTCTTTCTGCTTCGCGAACCATTGTGGGAATGGTATAGGAGGGAGCTGATCTTTAGACTGCTTCAGCTTTGTGTCTGGAACAGGCTTCTGCGTCGATCGACGCAGGGTGGCGTCAATCGACGAGGCTCTATCATCTGCGTCGATCGACGCGGGTGGTGCGTCGATCGACATGGATCCCTGTCCTGTGCAATTTTGCTCCTTTTCATCTCTAGAATTGTTCACAACCGTCTCAGGACCCTTGTAGCTCTTCCCAGACCTCAGAGTAATTGCATTCACTGGCTTTTCCTTTGCGGGGTTCACCTCTTTCATACTTGGCAACTGTCCCAGCTTATGCTGATTGCTGAGGGTAGTGGCGATTTGGCTCAGTTGGGTGTCCAACATCTGAAGATGTTTCGTCATCAGCTGCATGTGGTTGGCCATCCCCTTCACCTCAGTTTCTACTTTCCCAAACCGGTTATCCGAGCTCTTGATGAATTTCTCGAGCGTCTCCTCCAGCACAGATTTCTTCCTTTCCACAATTTCTCCTCAAGTACCGACATCAAAACCAGATGGAGGGTGTTCTGCAGCAGAAGGGTTAGAATAAGAAAAACCTGGGTGAGATCACCCATGGTTGTAATGATACCCCTGATTGCCTCGGTAGTTATTGTGATAACCACCGCCAATGTAGTTCACCTCTGTCCCGGCAGTTCCAAAAGAACTGCTTGCACCCCGATTGATGTAGTCGGCCTCCACCGGAACAATAGCCATGCTTGGCTCTATAACTGCTGCAGCTTGTGCTGTGCCCAATTTTTCAATCTCTTCCCGGAGCTTTTTCACCTCGGCAACCACATCAATTTCTGTCTTTGCTTCCACAGCTTTGACCGGAATCTGTCTATCGGTCGGACATTGGTGGCTATTCAGCGCCATGTCTGCCAGCAACCTCATTCTCTCAGCACCACTCTTCTTCATCAGTATACCACCAGCAGATGCATCAACCAACTCCTTCATGTGAGGATTCAAACCCTCATAGAAATGGCACACTTGCATCTCCAGATCGATGCCATGTCCAGGACAGAGTCGTAGAAGCTCTTTGTATCTCTTCCAGGCTTCGTAGAGTGACTCATCGTATATTTGCTTGAAAGTAGTAATGACTACTTTCCTCTTCAGCAGCAGGCTCGGTGGGAAGTAGTTGGTAAGGAACTCTGCTCAAAGCTCCTCCCATGTCCCGATTTGACTCTTATCCAGTCCAGCAAACCAAGACCGTGCCTCGTCTCTAAGTGAGAACGAGAACAGTCTCATCCTGATCACATCTTGTGTTACTCCGTTCTGCTTTACAGTGTTACACACCTCAATGAATTGGTTGAGGTGGGTATATGGATCTTCTACAGATCTTCCCCCAAGCTGGTTTTGCTGCACCATCTGAATAAGGCCTGTGCGCAGCTCGAAGTTGTTGGCATCAATGCCAACTCTGAATCCGGCCTCCGCTTGCTGTGGAAGAAATCGATCCAAGATGGACCTTTGCAGAACTACAATTTGCCTATTGTTCAACTCTGCCAGTCTTGCAGCTTGCTGTGCCTGAGTAGCTTGGGCTGCTTGTAGTTGTGCTCTCAGCTGTTGTACTTCATTCACAAATTGCCTATGCTGCTCATGAGTCATATTTTGCAGAGGTGCTTCAGGATTCTCAGCCATCTCTCGTTGTTTTTCTTTTCTTTCTTTTTGATTTTCCTGCAGGTTGCTTCAATTTCAGGGACAAAGGCCTCGAGTGTTTTTTCTTTGGCTCGCGTGTTCATGCACCTGTGCAAAAAATAGGTAGATATCAGTTTGGCATCGATCGACGTGGATGTCACGTCGATCGACACAAGAGAGTGGTCGGTGTCGATCGACGTAAGGTGTCTGTCGATCGATGCAACAAAAATGATCGACGTCGATCGATGCTAAAGGGCATCGATCGACGTGAGACGCAGACACGAAAACTCACTCAAGCACACGTATAGAAGAATAAAACTCAATCCAACAAATTCTAGGACAAACTAGTAACAAGATAAAATCTAACGATTCCCCGGCAACGACGCCAATTTGATCACTGTTATTTCTAACAGATTAATTATAGAAACAGTGGCAAATAAATTTGTAAACCCTAAGGTTATCGAATCCAGGGGAATTGTGTGGGGAAACTATCCTATATACTAGCTATGATCCTAAGATTCATTGTTTGAGGAATTCAAAATAGGTTATAGGTTTTATAAAAGTAAAGAGAACAATGCAGAAAATTAAAGATGTTTTGAAATCAAATTTAAAAGAACACAAATTCTAGGGAAGAATTCTTATTATGGATAACATGTAGGAACCAATTAATTTAACAGGTGGAATACTGCAATAATGCTATATTTCCTTGTTTGACAAATATAACCTAGATTACTAATTAGTGACTATCTCCGCTCGGTCTCAAAGTAAACCAAATTAGTCAATCTGATAAGCAATTCAGTTCAATTCCTACAGTCTAGTACATCTGTTTGGATAGTGTAGATAGTATCATGCATTCCTAATCCCACTATCAATATTCACCTCTCGGTCCTTCTTTCAATAGCTAGACATCTAATTTAATCGTCACCTCTCGGTCCTTGAATTAAATTAGAATTATAAAATAAACACAGGAATCATGAACTTAATTAATTAATCCTAACATGCATCCATAATAATATCAACCCCTAGAACCCGCTAGGGTTTCTAGCCACTCATCGTAGATAGAAATCCAAAAGAAAACATATTAAATTGCATAAACATAAAGAACTTACAAGAAAATAAAAGGGTTTCGTGTTCCCCAAGTCTCCAAACTCTAAAAACTAAATCGTGGAATGAAAATATGATAGGGAATGATAGATTCTTCAAAAAGTTGAATTTAATTAAGTATTTAGGGGTGGATTTGTATCCTATCAAATCTAGGGTTAAAGATATGAATAAATCCGATTTTCATCAGATTTCCGCTCCAGCAGACTCGCTCGCGTCAATTGTTGCTGATTGGCATCGATCAACGTGGCTTCATCTTCGGCGTCGATCGATGCTGATTGGCATTGATCGACGTGGTCTCTCGCCCCTTCTGCGCGGTCTCACGGTTTTGGCCATAACTTCCTCTCCCGAACTCTGATTGACCCGATTCCAGTTGCGTTGGAGAGCTAACTCAAAGCTTCATCTATTTACATGCGCCAATAGCCCGAATTATCCTCGTGGAAGAAATCATCACTGCTACTCTTACACGTCACTGCTTTCAGAACAGTTTTCAAGTGATTTTAGGCCTAAAACCTGCAAAAACACCAAGATGCGCGTAATACCACCTAATATAGACTTATGCATAGAATATATATATAAACTCAATAAAACTACATAAAATAGTAGAAAATAATATAGATAAGCGAGTAAAATAATGAGCTTATCATAGGGTATCCCAGGCAAACGAAAGGTGGTTACTTTTACAGTCCTGAGAGTCAGAGAGTCGTTGTTAGCACCAACGCTAGATTCTTGGAGGACGATTTGATCGATGCAAAATCTTCACACAGATTATAGCACAGGGCAAATAAATTTGCAGATAACCCGAAGGTATGTCGAACCCACAGAGATAGTGCAACGAAAGTAATTCATATACTGAATGTAGTTTTTCAATCTTTTGTTTGGGCAAAACCAAATTTGAGAGTTTTTTGGGTTTTATGAAAACAACTTTTAAAGAAATTCAAATGAAATAAAGCATAGATCAATAAAAGTTGTTTTCAATCTCAATAAAAATCAGATTAATCCTACAATTGAGTTCTTCTTTGTTGGACAGAAAATCAAATGTATTAAACTCTCACTTCCTATTATCAATTTTCACCTCTTGGTCCTTCAATTAATAACAAAAACCTATTCCAATCTTCATCTCTCGATCCTTCAAATAAAAATAGATTTGAAATAAAACCAAAGAGTTTAAACCAATTAAAGGGTATGAAGAATTCAAATCAAAACATGTATCACAAATGGAGAAACCCTAGAATCTGATAAAGAATCTAGCCTAGCATATTAAAGATAAAGATTGAAACAAAAATTAAAGATTGCATTAAAATAAAGGTGCAAGAAAATAAAGATACAAGAAAATAAAGGTTTTGATTCCAGCCCTAAAAACTAAAGAAATCTAAACTATAAACTAAAATTTAAAATTGGACTGGAATTCTTAATAATGAATTAGACCTGAGTTTTTATAGGAGTAGGGTAAAACTCTTGAATGGTAGGAATTGATGAAATTGGGCATTTCCTACTTGAGTTGATGGTATTTGATACTTTCCTTCTTTGCTCAAACCTTCAAAAGAATTATTTTCTTGGTTGAAACTTCCTTTTTGGGGTCTTCATTGCTTCCAAATTGATGTGTAACTTGAATCCCAAGCGATTCTCGCCCAAAATATGTGAAAAACCCATGAATTTCGCCAAAATATTTTGCCTCGATAGATATGAACCTTCCCACGGTCGAGATGGAGCTGCCTTGGTCGAGGTGGCCTTCAACTCGGTCGAAACAGATACCATTTTCGCCACTTTCGATCCTTCTGCGTAGTCTCACGATTTTGGCCATAACTTTTGTTCCCAAACTTTGATTGACCCGATTCTAGTTGCGTTGGAAATCTAATTCAAAGATCTTTCCAATTATGTGCTCCATTAGCTCAGATACCAACTGTGGAAGAAATTGTGACTGTTTTTTTGAACATCATCTGCTTCCGGTACGGGTTTCTAATGAATTTGGCCTAAAACCTGCAAAATCTTACCATGACAACATAACACCCTCTAATATATACTCATGCTCAGAAATAAGTAAAAACATAACAAAATGCACTTGAAACAATGGAGAAAAATATAGATAAGTGAGTATAATTACGAGCTTATCAAAGGAAGCATAGGTCAAGGAGTGATATCGTTCTTCAAGAAATTGAAAACGAGAATGCAATTCCAATGGAAGGGGAACGTGCAAACGTGGGTGCATCTGTGAGAGGTTCAGCACCACAGACACGTTCATCAGTGCAAGGTGTAGAACCACAAGTTACTGCGCCTACTACTGACGCGGCACCGATGCCTCGTCGTAGTGGAAGAGTTATTTTCCAGCCAGAAAGGTACATGTTCGTGGGTGAGTCTTTGGACTTGATCCCGGAAGACGGACATGAGGACTCTTACCCACTTACTTACGAAGAGGCAGTGCAAGACAAGGATGTTGATAAATGGCGTGTCGCCATGGATTCCGAAATTGAATCCATAACTGCTATGGATGTGTACCAGAAAACTGAATTGCCGGATGGCTTTCGGGCCATAGGGTGCCAATGGGTATACAAGAGAAAGAAAGTGGTGGATGTTGAAATCACGGCTTTTAAAGCCAGGGTGGTGGCAAAGGGTTATAGTCAGAAAGAGGGCATTGACTATGGCGAAACCTATTCACCCGTAGCCATGGTCAAGTCCATCCGGATACTCCTTGCCATAGCTGCACATATGGACCTCGAGATTTGGTAGATGGATGTCAAAACCGCTTTCCTAAATGGTTACCTTGAAGAAGGTAGGAACATCTATATGCAACAACACGAGGGTTACATACGCAAAGGCGAAGAACATCTTGTCTGGAAGCTTAAGAAGTCCTTGTATGGACTTAAGCAAGCTTCAAGGTCGTGGAACTTACGTTTCAACGATGTGATTAAATCCTATGGATTTTCACAGTTGGAAAACGAAAGTTGTGTTTACCGACTTTGTGTTAGTGGGAGCGTGGTTTTCCTTGCACTATACGTTGATGACATACTCCTATTTGGAAACAACGAGGGAGTGATGTCAGAAATCAAGTGTTGGTTATCTGAATAGTTCCAAATGAAGGATTTGGGAGAAGCTGGCCACATCCTTGGGATTAAGGTCTTACGAGATCGTAAGAGAAGGATGTTGAGCTTATCCCAGACATCCTATGTGGATACTGTGATAGCCCGAATCAACATGCAACTCGCCAAGAAAGGCTTGCTATCTTTTAGACATGACGATTGTCTTTCTAGTGGGCAGTGTCCTGAGACACAGCGGGAGAAAGATGAGATGAGTCTTGTACCATACGCTTCAGCGGTGGGTAGCCTCATGTATGCGATGTTGTGTACCAGGCCAGATATCTGTTATGCCGTTGGCATGGTAGCAAGATATCAGTCTAACCCTGGACTGTTGCATTGGACTGCGGTAAAGCACATCCTCAAGTATTTGAAGAGAACTAGGAATTACTGCCAAGTTTATCAAAGTGAGGATTTGTGCCGTGTGGGTTATACAGACTCGGATTTCCAAGAGGACCAGGATGAGAAGAAATCGACCTCGGGATATATGTTTACCTTGGGAGGTGGAGTTGTATCTTGGAGGAGCTCAAAGCATAAATGCATTGCTGACTCCACCATGGAGGCGGATATGTCGCCGCCTCCGAAGCCTTGAAAGAGGGTGTATGGCTCAGGAACTACCTTTTAGAGTTGGGCGTAATTCTGAGTTTGCCGAGGAGCATCACAATTTATTGTGATAACTCTGGTGCAGTGGCGAACTCAAAGGAACCGCGGTCTCACAGGGCAGGCAAACACATAGAGAGAAAGTACCATATCATTCGAGAGATCGTATCGAGGGGCGATGTGCTGATCAAGAAGATTGACACTACAGACAACCTTGCTGATCCATTTACAAAGAGCTTGCCGCAGAAAGTTTACGAAAGACATATTCGTGAGCTGGGTCTAAGGTGGATGCCGACCACTGAAAGTGGTTAACGAGATAACAATCTAGATAGACGCACTGTATACTCTATAATAGCTTAGTTATGCTTTGAGTATAAGTGGGAGATTAATAGGTTTTATATACAGAAAGCATTTATTACAATGAGTATACAACATTTTATTTCTCCTATCTGTCAAATAAACTTACATGTATGTAACAATGGTATACTCTTGTCTCACCGATAGGGATGATCATATGGCGTGCAGTAGATCGCAGAAGATAGTATGATCACTTGACCTAGTGAGACATAAACCTGATCACAGTCGAGACAGTGTATGAGGATACGTCTGTCCGGATGGCTGCGACATTGTCGGAATAAGTAGTCTGTCTTGGTTACTTGACATGCTGGTACACAAGGGTGGCGTATTGATGGACCGCAGTGAGATGTTTTTGACTGTCTGACATCAGCGGATACAAGATCTCGTTCTTGATTGAGTCCAAACCCTAACGAAGGTTCAGGGATTTGCACGGATTGACTTTTGCTTTGACTTGCCATGGTGGAGAGCCTAAGTAACGTGCTCGTATATCCACATCTTAGGTAACAATAGTTCGTGTAGTACTTCCTGAGACTGGGTTTAGGTAACCATATCCGAGTAATAGGATGGGGACATTCCCTGAGGAGCTCAATAATATTCATCATGCCAAAGTCCTACAGGCTGATTAAGTTCAGGCACGAGTGATAAGGATTGAGTGGTACTACTCAGGAATAATAAGATATTAATTAATTGTAGATAGAGCTTGTCAGAAGCTCCGATTAATTAATGAATGTCCGGTAACCTTAAATATGGGAATTCTCAATTAAATGCAGCCCGTTCTCATAACATGGTAATAAAGGGGTAGGTCAGTATTAATTCTTTGGTGAAAAAGAATTAATATTAATTAATTAATTGTCCTGGGTTGTGGACATGGGAATTAATTAATTTATAGGCCCACTTTATTATTTGCATTAGGTCTCACGTCTGACCTAAAGTAAATATGCTGAATTGAGCCCAGTAGCCCATTAGGGTTAAAATCCTAGGTCTATAAATAGACATCTCTCTCTCACAAGTTGTAACACAATTCAAATCAGTGAAACACTAAGAGAGAGAGAGAGGGGCGGCGGTTCTCAAGTGTAGAGGGAGGAGAATTTCGATTCTGGCCTTGCACAACTACAGATCTGTGGAATCCTCACCAGTAGCAGATCTGAACAGCATTGGGATAAAGCCCTGAAGATCTAATCTGGAGAACAAATTCCTCTTCTTCCCTTTTCTTTAGTTAAATCTTGAAATTAGAATTTGTCTAATTTCTGTTTCCGCAGATTTAATTAATATCGCGTGGTTGATTCTAGATTTGGAATTCAAACGCGAAAGATCGGTACAGAGACTACGAAATTAAGGTAATCTCTATTATCCATGCATTAAATTCATAGGAGCATGCTAGGGTTTTGTGAATTGGTATTGTGAATAATAAACCATAAATCGATCCGGCTTATTTGGATTTTGTGATTCGGTTCACAGATAAATCCCTACACCTTCCGCAATCTTCTATCCAAAGCTGAGGGCTTTTCGATGTTTTAGGACTCCATGGAAGGTTCCTCTTCTTCATTAGTTGCTTTCTACGAACACCAGCAGTCCTCAGCCAGCTCTCCTCCTACATGTGGCACATCTGATCGTCGCGGAAATAACATCTCTAGTAATAATTCTTCCAGCATCGTGGCAACAATGGCCGTTCTTAATGTTGCCCGCCTCACTGTCAGATATATCGGCAAGATGGACACTATGCTGATGCTTGTCCCGATCGTTACTCTCAATCATCTAGTGCCAATCTTATGGAGGCATTCATGATAAATTGCTCGATATCTCCTGCTCAAACTTCTGACTGGTTTTTGGATAAGGGCGCTTCGGCTCACATGACCCCTGATGCTGACACTCTCGATACATCACAACCTTACTCTGGCTCTGGTCGTGTCATCGTTGGTAAGTGCTCATATTTCTATTTCTCGTGTTGGTCATTCATGTATTTCAAATTCTCTCAATTTATTGGATGTTCTAGTGGTTCAATCTCTCACAAAGAATTTACTCTCTGTCAGTAAACTTACATCTAACTATCCTATTGATACATTGTTCTCTGGTCATTCATTAACTATCTAGAGTTGTCAGATAAGGACGTTCTCGCAAGCGATCGACATAGTGTTGGCTTATATATCCTCGAGCATGTGCAACCTGCTTTTGTTTCTCAATTATCGAACAATGTTTTACGTGCCTCGTTTGAGCTGTGGCATAGTAGTTTAGGTCATATTCCTTTTGATTCTATTTCGTTGCTTAGTAAACATGGACGTATTTCTGTCACCTCTTGTTTACCCAAGCCTACTCTTTGTACTTCTTGTCAAACTGCGAAAAGTTCTTGTTTACCTTTTACTTTAAATGAAAAGCGTTCGTCACATGTTCTAGATTTACTGCATCTATTATCTCTAATGCATCTTTTCGCTATTATGTGATATTTGTCGATGATTTTAGTCATTTTACTTGGTTATATCCTCTAGTTCGCAAGTTGGATTTCTTTTCTACATTATAGTCATTCATGGCCCTCGTAGAAAATCAATTTTCTCGAACTATCAAGATATTTCAAAGTGATGGTGGTACTGAGCTTACAAATAATGTCGTCTAGGAATTTTTTCAATCTAAGGGAATTCTACATAAAAAATCTTGCCTGTATACCCACTCACAGAACCAGATACCCCTTCACACGTGAGATCTGGTTCCTCCACCCCGGACACAAATGCTGTCGGCTCTAAGTGGGTCTTCCATACAAAATATCACTACGATGGTAGCATTGAGCGCCACAATGCTCAGCTTGTCGCTCAAAGCTTTTCTCAGATCCCTGGTCTTGATTTCTCACATATGTTCAGCTCCGTTGTCAAGGCATCCACCATTTGGATTATTCTTTTGCTCGCTTTAACGAATCACTGGTCCCTCCATCAGCTCGAAGTGAACAACACTTTCTTAAATGGTATTCTTACGTTGTCTGTCTATATGCATCAGCCTCCTGGCTTCGTCCACCAGCATTTTCCGAACCATGTATGTCTTTTGAAGAAAGCTCTTTACGGTCTCAAACAAGCGCCGCGTGCTTGGTTCCAACGCCTTAGCTCGTTTCTTCTATCATCTGAATTTACTTGCAGCAAGTCGGATACCTCCTTGTTCATTTATATATGCAACTCAACTTGTCTCTATCTCCTTGTATATGTTGACGATATAATTCTCACTAGCAACAGTTCGTCGCATATCTCAGCCTTTGTTGTGCATATACATTTTGAGTTCGCAATTAATGACTTGGGGCAGTTAAATTATTTCCTTGGGTTGAAGGTCACATACATGGTCGATGGTTTATTTCTCACTCAGGCTAAGTACGCTCGCGATATTCTAACCGGACAGATCTCTTCGACGCTCATCCAGTTGGTGGCCTTTAGCAGCCATCCACACTCTTACTTAGGCTGGTGACATCTTTGATGATGCTACTCATTACCACTCAATTGTCAGTGCGCTCCAATATCTTACTATAACTCGTCCGGATGTCTCCTTCGCTGTGAATCTGGCCAGCCATTTTCTGAAGTCACCAACGATTGACCATTTTCAAGCCGTCAAGAGAATTTTAATATATGTCAAGGGCACGATGTCACACGGTCTTCTCTTTTCTTGCCAGCCATCATGCGACCTAGTTGCATACTCGGATGTGGATTGGGCACGTTGTGTCGACACCTGTCGATCAACATATGGCTACACTATTTTATGGCCAGAAATTTAGTGTTTTGGAGTGCCAAGAAATAACCGACCGTTGCTCGCTCCATTTGCGAGTCCGAATACCGTGCAATGGTGAATACAGCAGCAGAAATCGTTTGGGTTTCATCCTTGCTTCGAGAGCTCAAGGTTCCACTCGTTCGGCCACCACACATGTTCTGTGACAACAAAAACACAATCTTCTTAAGTCAGAATCCTGTGGCACACAAACGTGCCAAGCACATTGATATCGATTATCACTTTGTGTGCGAGTTAGTTCAAAGTGGAAGCCTTGTCACGAATTTCGTTCCAGTCAATCGCCAAATTGCTAATATTTTAACAAAGGCTGCCTCGCCCTCTATTTGAATTTTTCAGAGGCAAGCTCAGACTGACACAGTTCCGATGCCTTCACTTGAGAGGGGATGATAGAATATTTGTTTTGATAGATATAGATAAACTTGTATCTAGGGTTTACAATTTCATGCACATCTTTTAGATATGTTAAATATGTTCATATCTTTTCGCTCTCTATTTATATTCATCAATAAAGGTTTTTCATTCTTGCGGAAACCCTATCAATTTTGGAGGAGAAACTTTTTCCACAATTTTATTTTGTCTTCTTTTAATTGTTCAATTTTTATTTTTTTAAATTTTCAATTACCACAATGTCTGCCACGTAGATAATCTGTTGGTCCAAAATCAAAGTATATAAAATGCGTAGCAGAAGTTTTAACTGTGATGATCCAAAATGAATCTTCCTCAAGTGAGTACGTATTTACTGAAAACTGATTAATTGTCAAGTTTGAATAAGTAAGTCAATTAAGTTAATACACGAACAACTTAGTTAGTTGTTGGGTTTTAAATAAACTAACAAGCAAGTTAAATAAATCAAAGCAATTGTCGACACAATATATGTAGTGATATTGATGCCAAAACATCCTGCACCTACTTTTCGATTGCCAAATAGATATGAAATTTCTAAGAAGAAGTTACAACACAATGCAACAAGTTTCTTCCGGTTTCAAAAAGCTCTTATGTCCTCTGAATTCCAAGCAGCAACATGCCACAAACTTTACCACACGAATCCACGTGCAAGACTATCCGGCTTTCTTCAAACTGACAAACTTTACCACAAACACGTTGCTAAGTCTACGAGTTGGATAGGTGCGAGTTTGCTTTCCTCACAAAACTCGTGATTGTTGGTTGATTGTCGGGTAAACTTATGAAAAATTAGAAAGTCTACCCCGAATTCATTCTCTTGGAAAGATTTTGAACTCTAGTCATCCCAAGCTAAAGAACTTTGAGTCTTGTGTAAGAACACGGTGATCGAGTGAGAAATATGAAGGCCTTAGATTGCAAATAGCTTAATGTCTATGTCGGTATATTGTAACTAGTATTCTCCTTTTTATCGATCTTCTTAGGTATTTATGACATGTTGGG
Source organism: Plectranthus barbatus (assembly GCA_026898455.1). Taxonomy (NCBI): domain Eukaryota; kingdom Viridiplantae; phylum Streptophyta; class Magnoliopsida; order Lamiales; family Lamiaceae; genus Plectranthus; species Plectranthus barbatus. The sequence goes on from JAPKLW010000198.1 coordinate 251,759, forward strand.
AGACTCCGAATATTTTGAAAATTATCCGTTTGAGTGATGAGCACTTTCTCCAATCTTCTGACTCTTTAGCATCTTTCTATCACATAAAGGACTTTTTGTCAAAATTGCTCTAATTAATCTGAGGAATCTCAACGGATTCTCTATGTCTTTACTAACTTCTGAAACTTTAGTTTTTGTCTCAATTCAGTTGATTTCCATAGTTCGATTGATTTATTCTTTTTACCTTTATCGACAATTATCTTTATACCTTTAACGCAGTCTTTAACTGATTAGTTAAGTCTCATACTGAAATTATATTTTACTGATTGACTAAGCGTCAATTTTGTAAATCTTCGACTAGTCTTCTCTTTGACTATCGAGAGCTGATTCCTGATTCTATTACAACCTAATGAACCTATACAAAGGTTATAACATTGGAATCACTCTATTAACTAGTTATACCTAGTTAGTCTTTGAATAAGACTGCTGACTGACTTGGTTTGACACATCAAAACAATATATTCTAATAACTTCCCCCATTTTTTTTTGTTGTATAAACTATACCAGCAAAGAAAATAAGGGGTTACAAACTTGTTAGAGCACATGGTCTACACACTAAAATAACTACCCCCTAATCTTTGTTCACTAGGATAAAATCTTCCCCTTAACAAGTTAAGGTAATAAGAAGATATTATCAATTAAAATTGGGTATGAAGTAATAGATTGCACTAAAAGGGTGCAAGATCAGTAGTTAAAAATTTAAATGCTTTTGAGACAAAAATTCATTGTCATCAAATTGCATTTATAGTCGGTTTCATCAAGTGATCAATACAAGTATTGGTACATGATAAGTTAGGATTTCCACCAACTTATCTGGTTGTTCTTTGACTAAATCTGTGGTGTAAAGATCGTTTTTGTACATGTTTTCGTGCATGAATTGGCTTTTGTACCTGTAATGTTGTGTTTGATGAATCATGCAGGTTTTTAGTCATAAACAGAGAAGAGTTGGATTTCCAGTTTCAGGTCCACGTCGATCGACGAGGAGATTGAAGAAGGAGCGATCGACGAAGGAAGAAAAGAGAAGATTGACGGAGGTAGCAACCACGTCGATCGATGCCATTCCACGTCGATCGACGAGGGCACTTCACTAGCGTCGATCAACGCCAATCTCCCACGATCGACGCGAGTTCGGGAATCCTAGTCTGCATCTGTTTTGAAGATAAAGCCATATCTACACCTAGATATTGTATGATACATTCTCCACTATTATATAAAGCCATGTAAATTCGTTTTTCAAGGGAGAAGATAGTAGAATACTTACAAGATTTTAGTATTGAAGATTGATTAGAGATTCCCAAGGTTTTTGAAGTTTATGTTTGAAGACAGAATTCTGTGGGATTATTTTCGGATTCCGATTTTTATGCAATTCAGGTTTTATTTTTCTATGATGAATATTAGTCTGATTATGTGTAACTAATCTCTTCCTCAGTATCTAGGGTTTCGAACTATCAATGTATGCATGTTTTGATTAATTGAATTATTTTCCCTTTCCCTTCGTAGTTTGTGAAATCTGAGTTTAATTCATAATCTTGAGTTTGTTGGCCACATCTTAGGATTAACTAGTTGATCACTTGAGACGTAACTGTAATAGTTTTCAATCGAAAGAGATTTTCACAATATAATCTGATTTCTTGTCGTAACTGAAGGAGATTGATTGTAGGGATAAATCTGTAGATCTTCGGAGTTAATTAATTTATCTTGAGACCGAGCAGAGATAGATAATTGATTAATCTACTTTACGAATTGTCCAACAAAGAAGTTCGTAATACTTTTCTGATGTTTCACTACGAAGAGGAATTAAAATTGGGAAATAATCAATTTATTCATTCATGTCATACTTGATAAGGAGATATTCCTAGAATCTGTATTTCTCATAACTGTTTTCAACCAAAGTATTTTAAATTACTGTTTACTTTTTATTTACAAGGATTATGATCTACAAAAAACCCAAAACTTTACTTTTCCTAACTAGTATTTTAAGAACGCCCGATTTAGTATTTAGGATTTTTCGCCGTTTCATTCTCTGTGGGATCGATAATTTTATTTGCCGCTATATTATTAGCTTTGCTAAGTTGCTTGTTAAATAATTTAGCGATCAAATTTTGGCGCCGTTGCCGGGGAGTGAACATAATTAATCTTACTATTAAATCTGTGATTAAAGTACTGATTTAGGCTGTAATTTTTGTATTTTCCTTTAATTTCTCGTATTTTTGTAATTCACGTTGACCGACGCTTAATCTCGTCGATCGACGCCATATTTTCTTCCTCGTCGAACGACGCTAACTCTTGTCGATCGACGCCGTATTTGTTTTCAGATTTTTAGTTTTTCGTATTTCAGTTCGTTCCGTTTATTTTCAGTCTTACTTCACTGCCTCCTTTGCTGTATAGGTAGTGCATGAGTACACGAGCCAGAGGAAAGGACCCGCTATATTATCACCCGGATATTGAAGCCACTTGCAGAAAGATCTGAAAGAATAAGCGTACTCAGGAAGGCTCAAGCAGTCAAGCAATGGTTGAACAACCACCAATTATTTAACCGCAACCACCAATGCTAACTGCAGAAGAGCAAGCTGTGCTTCTCCAAGAAGTTCAAGCTATGAGGGCACAGATCCAACAGTTCAACCTGGAGAGAGACCTCGAGAGGAACAACCCGAAAGGAAGGGATGTTCGCCATAACCCACTGTTCGATGACAATCCCGACAATGGAGAGGATGACAACCAGGATCCGCCAGGGGATTCTGATGATGAGGAAGAAGATGAGGCCATGCAGAACCGGTATAAACCTGGGTTCAAGGAAACAGACTTCAGGATTGGCATCAATGCCAATAATTTTGAACTGAAGACCGGATTGGTGCAGATGGTGCAGCAAAACCAATTTGGAGGAAGACCAACTGAAGATCCCTATGCACACTGATCACTGATATTTCTACCAGATTAATTGCAAATATAGTGGTCAAATAAATTTATAACTCGAATGTCGAACCCACAGAGAAAAGATATGCGAAATAGTCCTATGTACTAAAACACAGTTTCAGATTAATTGTTTGAGTACTTCAAAATCAGGTTTTGTTTATTAAACTAGGCAAAGAAAATAAAATATAAACTTAAATTAAATAAAACGAAACACAAATCCTAGGGAAGAAATCTTATTATGGATAACATGTAGGAATCAATTAATTTAACAGGTGGAATACTGCAACAATGCTATATTTCCTTGTTTGGCAAATATAACCTAGATTACTAATTAGTGACTATCTCCGCTCGGTCTCAAAGTACACCAAATTAGTCAATCCGATAAGCAAATCAGTTCAATTCCTACAGTGTAGTACATCTGATTGGATAGTGTAGATTGTATCATGCATTCCTAATCCCACTATTAATATTCACCTCTCGGTCCTTCTATCAATAGCTAGACATCTAAATTAATCGTCACCTCTCTGTCCTTGAATTAATCTAGAATTATGAAATAAACACAGGAATCTGAACCTAATTAATTAATCCTAAACATGCATTCAAAATAATATTCAAACCCTAGAAATAAAAGAAATAATTAAACTGAAATAAACTCGCATTAAAAATAAAAACATAAATTCAAAGGTGCATAAAATAAAATAAAATCCTAACTACAGAAATTGAGGTTGAGAAGGATATATGAATTAAAATTCATATAGGGAGTGAAATCCACTGAATAAACTAATCTAGGGGGGTAATTATAGTGTTTGTATGGGCTTTAGAATGCTGAATCCTAGAGGAAATAGGATTAGATTTGATGTATATCTATATCTCCAAGTCCTACAATGAGTATATCTTTAATCTTGAGTCTTCAGGGCTTCCAATATGATATATCTCTTCAATTTTGACCAAATCTCGCCCAAGATACGTGAAATCCACCCAGAATCTCGCCAAAAACGTTGGCGTCGATCGACGCGGGTCTTGCGTCGATCGACGCGGGTCTTGCGTCGATCGACGCGCGTGTTGCCACTCGCCGGTCAACGTCTATCTGCGCGATCTCACGATTTTGGCCATAACTTCCTCTCCCGAACTCCGATTGATCCGATTCTAGTTGCGTTCGAAAGCTAATTCAAAGCTCTATCCATTCCCATGCGCCAATAGCCCGAATTTCTTGTGTGGAAAAATCCTTCACTGCTACTCTTGCACGTCACTGCTTTCGGAACGGAATTTCGGTGAATTCGACCTCAAACCTGCAAAAATACACCACTACAAGCGCAATACCCTCCTAGAGTGATTCATGCAATAAAAATAACTAAAACAAATGAAAATGCAATGAAAAACAAAGATAAATCAAACCAATAACGAGTGAAAATATGAACTCATCACACACCTGGATAAGTTCCTGATGCTCTGCAACACTGTCAAAATCGGAGGAGTCAGCAAGAGTGCCATCCGAATGCGTCTGTTAGCATTCTCTCTGCGGGATAAGGCACAAGCATGGTTCACTGCATTAGACAAGGGGAGCATAAGCACATGGACTGAACTGAGGAATAAGTTCTTGGAGGACTTCTTCCCTCCAAATGTCATCAGGCAGCGAAGAAAAGAAATCATCAGGTTCGCTCAACGACCCGATGAAAGCTTCAGTGAGACATGGGATCGATTCAAAGAGCTGCTAAGGTCATGCCCCGGACATGGTTTTCCTCCAGGAGAACAGGCAGAGGCCTTTTACCAAGGGATCAATGAAAAGACCGTCAAATTGGTGGACACCACACTAGGTGACTCCGTCATGACGAAAAGCGGAAAGAAAGCCATGGAATTCTTCCAAAAGATGGCTAACAACACTCAAAGGTGGTCCTCATGCCGAACTCGGCCTGTAAAAGCATTGGAGAAAGTAGTGGAGAAAGTCGCCGAACAACCTGATCTGGCAACTGAACTGAAGAAGCTAAAGCAAGAATTCGCGACTCTAAAGCAAGAGAAAGCAGTCGCTACTGTCGAGGCGGTCCAAGCTCCAACTGAGGGGGACAATGCTGAGGTAAATTTCATTCAAAGGGGCGGCTACCAAAACAATTACCGAGGAGGATTTCAACAACACAATCAGCAGCATAACCAGCCCTATACCTTTAATCATGCGAGGAATCACCCTGGATTCTCCTACGCAAACCCTCAAGCGGCAGAGCAACCACCACCAGGATTCGTCGTACAGGATGGGGTGATAGTTGAGAAGAAGAAGACAAATCTCGAGGAGATTTTGGCTATGTTCATGGAAGGCTCCACCGATACGGTAGCCAAGCTCAAACAAGAAATATTGGACGTGAACACCAAGGTTGATCAAGTGCAGAAGCATGTGCAGATCATTGAGAATCAAGTCAGCCAGATCGCCGATGCCCTTGGGACGAAACACAAGCCGGGACAACTCCCGAGCAACACTCAGGTCAACCCCAAGAACCAGAATCAGAGGAATCAAGTGAACGCCATAACTCTGCGGGGGAATAAGTCCTATGAAGGGCCAACGCAAGCAGGGGCAAATGCTAGTGATGAAGGAGAAATCGAGCAAGACGAAGAGGTCAGCACAGACAAAGTCCCTTCGACCGACGAGAGGTCTCCGACGATCGACAAAGCATCAAAGTCCCCGTCGATCGACGCGGATGCTCGTCGATCGACGTCTTCCCCTGCTCCACCTCCAAAGAAACCGCCTTTGCCATTTCCGCAGCGGTTTGCCAAGGCCAAGATGAACGAAAGGTATGCACAATTTCTGGAGACAATGAAGATGGTACACATCAACATTCCATTGGTCGAAGCCTTGCAAGAGATGCCCGGGTACATCAAGTTCCTGAAAGACATGGTCTCTCAGAAACGACCCTTCTTAGAGCATGAGACGGTCAACCTGTTCGAAGAGTGCAGTGCTATCATCCAAAAGAAGATGCCAATCAAAAGGGAAGACCCAGGCTCCTTCACAATCTCCTGCATCATCGGAGGGGAGACCTTTGGGAAAGTCCTCTGCGATTCCGGTGCTTCAATCAACCTGATGCCATTGTCAATCTTCAAGCGGTTGAAGATCGGAAGTATGAAGCCCACAACAATCTTGCTTCAGATGGCCGATCGATCAGTCACTTACCCAAAAGGCATTGTGGAAGATGTGCTGGTGAAGGTGAAAGACTTCATTATCCCAGCCGATTTTGTGGTGCTCGATATGGAAGAGGATCGCAACATCCCTCTGATCCTTGGAAGATCATTCCTGAAGACCGGAGGACCATTGATCGATATTCAAGACGGCAAACTCATATTCAGAGTGAACAATGAGTTGGTGACATTCTCGATCTACTAGGCAATGCAAAAGCACAATGATGGAAGCTACACAGAAGAATGCCATATGATCAACTGCTTCAGCCCAGTGATGTCTTCTCCATTCACCTCTCTCAAAAGCGAACCAGACTTCCTGGAAAACTGCTTGCAACACTCTCTGTTCTCGTCAACAAATCTGGACGAGGAAACCGAGGAAATCTTGGACCTGGTCATGGAGTTGGACGTGTTCGAGGAAATAACTCAGGAAAAAGAAATCAAAAGAGAACCACTGCCTGATCAATACAGCCAGAACAACTCAGTCAGGGTGGAAAACAAGCTTCCATTGATCAACACCACTACATCGTCGATCGAGGCCGCTGCAAAAACTACGTCGATCGATGGAGGGCCTTCGTCGATCGACGGCAACCTGAGACAACCGTGCTCCAGCTCTGATCCACCAGTTCTGGAACTCAAGACACTTCCGGCACATCTCAGGTACGCATTTCTGGGTTCTGGTGATACTTACCCTATCATTGTTTCTGCCTATCTTACACAGGGGGAGTTGGACAAACTGCTGCGAGTTCTGCAGAAATACAAGTCCGCCATCGGATGGACTTTGGGGGATATCAAGGGAATCAGCCCTTTGCTGTGCATGCATAAAATCATCCTTGAAGAAGAAGCCAAACCAAAGAGACAAGCACAGCGATGATTGAACCCAATCATGCAAGAAGTTGTAAAGAAGGAGGTTCACAAACTCCTAGACCATGGCATGATCTACCCAATCTCCGACAGCAAATGGGTGAGCCCTACACAAGTAGTAGCCAAGAAAGGGGGGATGCAGATAGTGAAGAACAATGATGGAGAGGAAGTTGCGACAAGACCAGTCACGGGATGGCGGTTCTGCATTGACTACCGAGCTTTGAACACTGCCACGTGCAAGGATCACTTTCCCCTACCCTTCATCGATCAAATGCTTGATAGATTATCTGGTTACCCTTTCTACTTTTTTCTTGATGGTTACTCAGGGTACAACCAGATAGCTGTGGCACCTGAAGATCAACACAAAACAGCATTCACCTGTCCTTATGGAGTATTCGCCTACCGTCGTATGCCATTTGGATTGTGCAATGCACCGGCTACCTTCCAAAGATGCATGATGGCAATCTTCCACGATCTGATCGAAGATGTCATGGAGGTATTTATGGATGATTTCTCAGTTTTTGGTAGCTCATTCGATGTTTGTCTGCAGAATCTGGCTACTGTACTTGAGAGATGCACCAAGACAAACTTATGCCTCAATTGGAAGAAATGCCACTTCATGGTTCTAGAGGGGATTGTGTTAGGACATTGAGTATCAGCCGAAGGACTAGAAGTGGACCAGGCCAAAGTGATAGCAATTGAAAAGATGCCACCGCCGATAAATGTTAAAGCTGTCCGAAGTTTCCTAGGCCACGCCGGATTCTATAGGAGGTTCATCAAGGACTTCTCAAAGATATCTCGGCCCCTATGCAACCTTCTGGAGAAGGACGTCTCCTTCGTATTTGATGACGATTGTTTGAAGGCCTTCGAGAAATTGAAAGAGGCACTGGTAACTACACAAGTCCTGACATCACTAGACTGGGATGAGCCCTTCACATTGATGTGCGACGCCAGTGACTACGCTGTAGGGGCAGTATTGGGGCAACTAAAAGGAAGACACTTCCATGTGATTCAGTACGCCAGTAAGAGCATGAATCCAGCCCAATGCAACTACACCACCATGGAGAAAGAGATGCTCGCAGTTGTCTATGCCTTCGACAAGTTCCGACCATATCTGATAGGCTCAAAGACAACCGTTTTCTCCGACCATGCAACCATCAGATATCTGTTCGCAAAGCAAGATGCCAAGCCTAGACTGATCCGGTGGATACTGTTACTACAAGAGTTTGACTTGGAGATCAAGGACAGAAAAGGAAGCGAGAACGTGATTGCAGACCACCTTTCAAGACTCGAGCCACCGGTCGAAGGGGATGATCAGCAGATGATGATCCGAGAGATATTCCCCGACGAACAGATCTGCGCCGCTAGGGAATTGAAAGAGATGTACGAGTCCAAGACACCTTGGTATGCAGATTTCGCCAACTACTTGGTTGGCGGTGTTCTTCCTCCGGATTCTTCTCCATATGCAAGGAAGAAGTTTCTGCATGACGTCAGATTCTACTACTGGGAGGATCCCTACCTATGGCGTAGATGTGCTGATGGCATCATTCGCCGCTGTGTGCCCCAGTCTGAGTGGCAACAAATCTTCGAAGCCTGCCACTCATCGCCTAGTGGTGGCCATCACTCAGCCAACCGGACCGCATTCAAAATCCTTGCCAGCGGGTTCTATTGGCCATCCATCTATGAGATCTGCCATGGATGGATAACGGGTTGTGATCGCTGCCAGAGGACCGGCAACATCTGGCGAAGGAACGAAATGCCACAGACGCCGGTCATCGAAGTCGAGATCTTTGATGTTTGGGGGATCGACTTCATGGGACCCATTCCACCATCCCAAGGGTTCTCATACATCCTCTTGGCAGTAGACTACGTATCACGATGGGTCGAGGCTACTCCAACAGTCACAAATGACTCCAAGGTAGTCATCAAGTTCTTACAGAAGCTGATAACGTGATTTGGGACACCAAGAGCTTTGGTAAGCGACGGGGGATCCCACTTCTGCAACAAATGGCTTGCTACCCTTCTCGCCAGATACGGAGTCAAACATCGAGTTACCACTCCATATCATCCACAAGGGAATGGGCTGACGGAGCTGTCCAACCGAGAAATCAAGCAAATCTTGGAGAAGACGGTGAAGCAAAGAAAGGAGTGGGCGGCAGTGCTTGATGATGCATTATGGGCATACCGCACCGCCTACAAAACACCAATTGGGACGTCACCCTACCAACTGATTTTCGGAAAGTCCTGTCACTTGCCGGTGGAGATGGAGCACAAGGCTTGGAGAGCAGTGAAAGAACTTAACCTAGATTAGAGGACAGCCGCAGAAGAGCGCACCATGGCATTGAATGAATTAGAAGATTTCCGAGATGAAGTTTATGAGAACAATGTCATCTACAAGAATCGAGCGAAGAGGTTCCACGACAAAAGGATTCGCTCACATGTTTTCCATTCAGGTGACAAGGTTCTTCTCTTTAAATCCCGTCTTCGATTCATGCCCGGGAAGCTACAGTCAAAGTGGGTCGGACCATACACCGTGATCTGCCAATTTATGAACGGTGTAGTTGAACTAGCTGGCCAAGATGGGAAGAACTTCAAGGTGAACGGACAGAACCTGAAACCATACTTCACACCACTTCAAATCAAAGCGGTGGAGAAGTACTACTTGAACCGTCCTTGAAGACACAGGTATTGTCGAGCTAGCGACATAAAACCAAGCACTGGTTGGGAGGTAACCCAGCAGTTTACTGTTTTCTTTATTTCTGTTATTTTTCAATTCAGTCGAGTCGCGTCAGTCAAGTTTCATATTTTCATAAAACTTTCGAATTATTTTGGGTCCAATCATCTGTCGGAATGCGTCGATCGCTGCTTCTTAGCAGCGATCGATGAGGAAACCTTGACCACGTCGATCGATGCAATTCTTCGTCGATCGACGAGAAAGTTTTGTCTTCATCGATCGACGGGAATGCCTCGTCGATCGATGCGAACAATTCTGAGGACCGGACAACGACGGGTTTAAAACCAAAAACCCTCATTCCTTTCACTCACAATCACACTTGCACGATATTTTTTTCTCCAAACACCCACTCAAAATTTCTTCTCTCCAAATCCGACGCTTCCAGCCACGGTTGTATCCTAACACTCTCCTCTTCGATTATTTCATATGATTGAAGTATTTGAGCATGATTTTGTTAGAAATTGAGTTTGGAACCCTTGTATCCATTTTTGCATTTTTGATGATTTCGTTGCTTTCCATGATGATTAGTCGATATGGTTGATTGTTTTAGTCGATATACTTCTTTATCTTGGATGGGTTGCTTGGATTGCTTTGAATTTGATGATCGTTGCTTGGGGGATAATTCTTGTTGGGGGTGTTGTTCATGTCCTGCTATTTTGGAGATAAATTTTTTCAATCAATGATGTAATATGCTAGGATAGGGGATGAATTGCATGATTTTCGAATCAATTTTGCATGGGTAGATACATTTTGTGGACAATTGCACATTTGATTGTTGTAATGTTGGGAATCTTGTGAATTGGTTTTGATGAACTTTGACACTTTTTCCACTACTCTTGCAGATTGATTATGGACTTCCAACCCACCTTCGCCAAAAAGGCTTATGAGTGACGTTTTCGGAAGCTCTCAAGCGACGAGTTTGCCGTCCGACAGACACTATACTCATGCCCGGAAACAATGCATAGGCTGGGAATTCGAGCTGACGTGGAGGCTCTTCTTCAGCGAGTAAACTGGAGTGCTTGGATGACAGCACGGTGGCCGACCTATCCGTCGCTTGTCTTGGAGTATCTTGCCTCACTCCATGTTTATGAGGTTCAGCCAGAGTCGGAGCCTACCACCTTCGCATTCCAGCTTCTGAATGAGCACTACGAGATACCAAGGGACATGCTTGAAGAAATCTGGGGAGTCCGGAAAGGGGGAGTTGGCTTTCTTCCCCCGAGCTTTGACATTGCCCGCTTCTGGAGCCAGATAGCAGCTGATGCTAATAAGGACTTGCGGGAGTTTGACTCGGGGAACCTGAAGGCTTCCTCCATCGACAATCCAGTGTTCTGGTATCTCCAGAGATGCATGGGGGTGTCCATCACCGGCAGCTGGGGGAATTGTACGCCATCTACTGCATTCTGACCGGTGAGGAGTTCAGTTTTGCGGCGTTGGTCATGGACCATTGCAGGCATCAGATCAAGGCCTCCAAGGGCAACATCTGGAGCGGGGGATTGATTACCCCGATAGCGGAGTATGTGGGCATCGATCTTTCACAGATCGAGTTGCTTGAGGATGACAGTTGCAGCCTCGGCACCGGGACGCTGGTGAAGATGTTGATGCTGTCACCACGGGATGCGGGTTGGTCCCTGCGGATGTCCAATGGGGACAGGTTCCCACTTCCACAGAGGAACCTCACTCGCTTCACTGATTATCACTTTCATGATAATTGGTTGATGAGCACACCCACTCACTTGAGGCTCATGGTCGGAGCACAGGGAGGTCCGGGGACCTCCAGACTTTGTCACCGACCGCTGACTCAGCCCGACCAGCGACCGCCACAGACGCCTCCAGAAGGGCCCGATGAGGAGGAGCCAGAGGATGAGAGGCATGATGGAGGAGGAGAGCTGATTCACGATCAGACTGGTGGGCATTTGTCCGGTCATTTTGCGGGAGAGTCTTCATCTTCCGGAGGAGTGGATCTGGCGATGATGTACCAGTTCATGCAGCAGCAGGTTGTTTTGCATGCCGAGGAGCACACCCGGCAGGCGAATTTTTGCCAGTACGTGACCACGAGGCTCAACACCCTCGACATGCAGATGCAGCGCCTTCTCCTGAACACCCAGCCCGACTCTGTCTACCTCTGACGCCACAGAGAGCGCCAGGACCACCGGCGGCGACTACCCGTTTGGCCTGCCCCCGATGTTGAGATGGAGGATCCTCCGGAGGAGGAATGAGGTACCGTTTCCTTTTTCCTTATCTAACTTTCAAACTTGTCCACTCCTTCGAGTGAAGCAAGTTTGGGGGGATGAGGATAGGAAAATGGAAACGTTTTTTTGTTTTCATTTTCCTGCTTTTTTTAATTTTTCGTTGTTTCAATGTTTTTCTGTTTTTGTTTTTGATTTTTGTTTTTTCTGAACCATCACCATCCTTGTTCTTTTGCTTCAGTGTGAACAATTGCTCTCTGCAAGGCTTTTTACTCAAAATTAGTAATTTTGAACTCTTGATTTGTGATACTTATTCTGTGTTGAATAAGTTTTGAACTCTTGATTTGTGGTACTTGTTCTGAGTTGAATAGTCTTGAGTATTGTTTTAGGAGCTTTTGAACATAGGACAGTCGGAACTACTTTTGATTATGTTGGTGTTGGAATTGAATACTTGTCTTCCCTTGGAATTAAATTGTTGATTGATAATTGAGATATTTGCCGATTAAGAATCATAATCCATGTGATAGAGTAGCCGATGATAGGAGCTGCTTTGCTTGATAAGTTGATCTTTGAAATATAGATTTTTCCATGATAACTGTTCAGAATTGGGTAATTGTTGCGGAGTAACAAAAATTTCTACCTTGTGAGAAATTGTGCCATCTTTTCGTTTGATGAGTGACAAAGTTATTAGATTTACTTCCTAGAACTTGATGAATTTCTCTCTTGAGGTTGCATAAGTGTGGTAATAGGGTGAAAATGATTTTAGGCATGTTCTTTCGTAGCCCATCTCCCATACACTCGCCTTGAATTCTCACTTGCAACCCCCTTGAGCCTTGAAATTTTTTTCTTTCTTTGATTAGGAGGGTTGATGAACAAGAAACTGTGATTTATTGGAGGATGAAAACTGTGGGATTGTGATATGAGGTTGTGTGCAAAATTAGGGATTCCTAAGGGAAAATTTCGAAAAAAAATGAGTGATCATTGGTGAATATGAATGAAAAGAGAAAAAAATTGAGAAGATAAAAACTTCATATGTGTAGTTCACAAAAGTCAAAATAAATTTCGAACCCGAAAAATTACAAAAGAGAAGGAACAAGATTGTGTGTTAGAAGAAAAAATCATGTGTGCAAGATATGCTAAAGACTTGGTGTTTGAATGAAATATTTTGAATCACTTAGCCAAAAATATCCTACCTCTTACGTAAGGCACATTACAACCAAATCAAGACCTTTCTGATTCCCTGAAAAACCACACTAACAAGCAATGGAGAGATGAGAAATTTATCAGACCTATGGCGAGGTAAACTAAAACTTTGAATGAGAAAATTTGAAAACCTTTTTACTTGATCGAGCGATGAGTGCAAACACTTCCCGGTGAGGTTCCTCCTCAATAATTTAACAATTAGAATTTGTTTGGATTGCATGGTTTATGTGAATAAGTGATACTTAGATTGCAAAAGAAGCTTGTGAGGCATTGCACACTTGTATCTGCATTTGATTAGATTTCTTTTCTGTGAATTGATCGAGGACGATCAATGGTTTAAGTTTGGGGGAGGTTGATAAGTTTGGATTTTCACCAACTTATCTGGTTGTTCTTTGACTAAATGTGTGGTGTAAAGATCGTTTTTGTACTTATTTTCGTGCATGAATTGGCTTTTGTACCCGTAATGTTTTGTTTGATGAATCATGCAGGTTTTTTGTCATAAACCGAAAAGAGTTGGATTTCCAGTTTCAGGTCCACGTCGATCGACGAGGAGATTAAAGAAGGAGCGATCGACGAAGGAAGAAAAGAGAAGATCGACGGAGGTAGCAACCACGTCGATCGATGCCATTCCACGTCGATCGACGAGGGTACTTCACCAGCGTCGATCGACGCCAATCTCCCACGATCGACGCGAGTTCGGGAATCCTAGTCTGCATCTGTTTTGAAGATAAAGCCATATCTACACCTAGATATTGTATGATACATTCTCCACTATTATATAAAGCCATGTAAATTCGTTTTTCAAGGGAGAAGACATTAGAATACTTAAAAGATTTTAGTATTGAAGATTGATTAGAGATTCCCAAGGTTTTTGAAGTTTATGTTTGAAGACAGAGTTCAGTGGGATTATTTTCGGATTCCGATTTTTATGCAATTCAGGTTTTATTTTTCTATGATGAATATTACTCTGATTATGTGTAACTAATCTCTTCCTCAGATTCTAGGGTTTCGAACTATCAATGTATGCATGTTTTGATTAATTGAATTATTTTCCCTTTCCCTTCGTAGTTTGTGAAATCTGAGTTTAATTCATAATCTTGAGTTTGTTGGCCTCATCTTAGGATTAACTAGTTGATCACTTGAGACGTAACTGTAATAGTTTTCAATCGAAAGAGATTTTCACAATATAATCTGCTTTCTTGTCGTAACTGAAGGAGATTGATTGTAGGGATAAATCTGTAGATCTTTGGAGTTAATTAATTTATCTTGAGACCGAGCGGAGATAGGTAATTGATTAATCTACTTTACGAATTGTCCAACAAAGAAGTTCGTAATACTTTGTTGATGTTTCACTGCGAAGAGGAATTAAAATTGGGAAATAATCAATTTAGTCATTCATGTCATACTTGATAAGGAGATATTCCTAGAATCTGTATTTCTCATAACTGTTTTCAACCAAAGTATTTTAAATTACTGTTTACTTTTTATTTACTAGGATTATGATTTACAAAACAACCAAAACCCAAAACTTTACTTTTCCTAACCAGTATTTTAAGAACGCCCGATTTAGTATTTAGGATTTTTCGTCATTTCATTCTCCGTGGGATCGATAATTTTATTTGCCGCTATATTATTAGCTTTGCTAAGTCGCTTGTTAAATAATTTAGCGATCAGTACAGGAAACAAAATTAGTGCATATAAGAGCTAAACCTGACTAACAATATCAGAGCGTATCAGAGCAAACAATCAAAGAAAATAGGCCGACCAAAACAAATGGAAACAAGACAACACATAGCAAATGCAACAAGATGTTAGAGCAGATGAATCTGTATACTGAAAGCATTATGATTAGTTTATTATGAACAATTTATTTTATTATACAGACAATGTTGGTCCCGGTTTATTAGAGTACAGTGTAAATACACAGCAGAAAATTATGTATATATTGAATTCGGTACAAAGTGCTTATCCAAGCTGAGGGTGACAAGTTAGCTTGGTCTATTCAAAGAGCGTTTAAGTGTGTGTTGTTAACTTCAGCTTACCAGTCAGTATTTCGAGTATACTCCAACACTTGAGTGTTGGGTTTCAAAGCAATCTAAAGCTATACTGACAAATAAAGAGATAAAGAAATAAAGCGATAAACGACACACATGTTTATAGTGGTTCGGAACTCTTATTACACTTTGTCTGAAAATTCATTAAGCTTAGAACGTTTACAGGTGCACCCACGATCTATTTCTTATCAGTGAGTGCCCCGTCAACCGAGCCACAAGCTCACTCGCCTGGTTCGTTGCTTTGTAGCTCCTCAGAGTGTGGGCGCACCACTCAGCCTCCTCGTTGTTGGAATGGGGTGTTTAAAGTTCCCCCATGAACTTTCTCTTCTATGGCGGGTTACTTAACTGTTGTAGTTTTTCTTGGAGAGAAAAACTAAAAAATGATAACTCAAGAATGCGAAGATTCTGAGTCTCGTGTTCACTTAGTGATACATGGAAAGATGTAATAGCCTTGGAAGAAACTCACCCTGCTAAGCTTAAACTTCCGGTGGGAGGTTACAGAACTTGATGATTGATAGCTTTAGAGTGCTTATGTAGTTCTCGTATATTCATGAGTGTGAGTGTGTAACCTTCTTCTTCGATGGTTTCTCGAGTATTTATACCTGAGATGGTGAAGGTTTGGATTTTAGACCCGTTAGAGACTAAATGGAAGATGTTCAATCAGATGTCTCTATTGGTTGCAACATTCAGCGGGTAGGTGTATTTTTGGCAGAGGGTCTAAACCTCTTTTTCGCTATTTTCTGACTTTTAAAGTGACGCCTCGTCTTTTGTCAAACAACAGTATTTTGCCAGTACGAGGAATCCTGGACTGAGTGTCCTAGGTAGCAAAACTTGAACTTCCATGCTTGCAGACTTTAAGGTTTCTCCAATCCTTAAAGTCTGTTCTTCTTTTGGTTCCTCCTCATATGTTGGACCTAGACTGATATGTCTATGTTGGTGTAGTCATATTTGCAGCTCCGTGATGGAGACCTAGACTGGACAGTCTATGCTGGTGTGGTCATACTTGCAGTTCCGTACTGATGATGTCATCTCTTCAGTATGTTTGGTCCTTTCGTTGCTCAATATGGTTTGAGCGATTGCATCATACTATAATGTATTCGTACTTGACGAAATCCATACTTCTCTAGACTCTTTTTCTTCCATGCTTGTAAAGCGTACTGCGTTCTGCTTTGTTTGTGTCTTACGCGCGTGCTAGACCTTTTTGACTAGTCTAGTTTCCAACATTAGTATCAGCTTACAACTCGATAAAGAACATATACATGACTTTATATTTTTCACCCAAGCTGAAAACTAACTAAGATGGGTTTTACAATTTTTGATCCAATAAAACATAAAATAAAAGGAAGGATATTTCTATTGAAATTCCTAACAATTTCCCCCTTTTTGGTGTGGTCAAAGCCATCTCTAACCTAAGATGATGAGGAGCGAAGAACTTTAGAGTTTTTACGAGTATGACCTTCATTCTATAAATTCAAAAATATTTCTTTTAAAATTCAGTTTTCTACTTAAGATATTCTCCATAAAATTCTGGAGAGATATTGCTCGATAAATATTTTAAATAAGTTTAGAGCAATTAAATCTTAAGTATGCGAGAGCAAGAAGCCTGCTGATTACACTGACATGTGTAATTTCAGCATAAAGAAGAAAGACCTTTGTTGGACAAATAGAGATTGTCATTAAGAAGTCAGTTTATACTTTAATATTTTCATTACAAGTACAAGGATAAGCTAACTAAAAGAAACCTATACAAAACTATTACAAGTCTATAGTAGGCGGCTTCTGGTCTTCATCTTCATCTAGCTGCAGCGTATGCATTGAGGGAAGCGGGTTTGATATGCTAACCTGTTTTCAAATTCCCTCATGCCGGCTTCGAGCAACTTTGTATATGGAGGCCTGCTGGCATTGCCGATGGCAAAGGTAATCCAGTAGCAAGAAAGCGAGGAGTATGAAATAATGATGAGCATTATTCACATCTCCTCCACTATCATTTTCCACCTCCGGGCTTCTTTTCTACTGCCTGCTTGTCTTTAACAACATTTGTAGACCATCTGCAGGGGATGAACCCTATTTGTGGCATGGAAGAACATCAAACTAAATGATAGATTATTCAACGATTGAGATCGTGTACCGTGAAGTCTGATCGATTTCTTGGAAATTGGCAATGATTGAGGTGCCCTGTGCCTGCGACATGCGTCGTGCCATTTGATGTGGCTTTCCTCCTCGAGTCCCGAAAGTGCTCACTTGGTGGGCTGTTGTTGGACCACAGGCATCGAGGAAGGTTTGGATGTCTGTTGAGAATCCTTTGCATTTATTTGCATTAAATGCAGTGTATCGCATACGCGATCTGGTAGATCAATAGCCTCGCCTTAAATTTGGACTTCGGCAAATGGTATATGCTTGAACTAAAAAGAGTTCAAGATGGATCTCTGTCAGCATAGACTTCAATCTCTAATAAAGTGACAATAAGGTTTAAAGATTGAGAGCTTGGACTCAATCTTAGTCTACTAGACCGTCTTCAACCACTTGATGGATACTTCATAGTATACTGAGAACTTGGACTCAGTATAGTATACTAATATGAATAATCAATGTACCATATTGTGCTAAGAGCTAGGACTCAATATGGTATCATTATTGAGAAATTGAGCCTTTCTTTCGTTTGATGTGAGATTCACATGTGTGTTTTGATTTCTCTAGAACTTGCCTATTTTCTGTGTTGAGACTGCATAGTGTGCACAGGTTGAGAAAATGATCTTAGGCCATCTTTGTTAACCCAATATCCTAAACACTGTCCCTTCACAATAAATTTTTCCCTAGTTAGCCACTTTGAGCCTGTACAATTTTTCTTTCCTTGTCTATGAGATTAAGAAAAGTATTGTCTCACTCATGTCTTGAGTTGTGGTATGTATGGGGTTGATTGGTGAATTCGTGATAAGATATGATAAATTAGTGGTGAAAAGATGTATGTTTGAGAAGCTCTAGAAATAATTAGAATTCTCATAAGCTCTCTGAAAATAAAAGAATACAAAATTATCGAAAAGAGCATAAGAGATTCAAAATGAGCTAGAAAAAAAAATAAAAATAAAAAGAGGTTGTGTATTTGTTGATATAATTGAGGAGATGAGGTGTATGATGAATGAAGGTGGTTTGGATTGATTAAGGAAGTACAACTTGATTGATTTTAGTCACTTGGCCATATTTCCCTACCTTTCACAAAAAAAAAGCCTACATTACAACCTAATGAAAGCCCTTTTTGATTCTAGACTTGTGTGCACATTCTAGCAGTGGAGATATTAGAAAATTTGCAAGCCTATGGTAGAAATTTCTTCATACATGTTTTTGAGTGCTTTCATATTTACCTTAAACACTTGAGAGTTGAGCGATACACTTCCTGTGAGTTCTTCCACGGTTGATGAATTTTCTGTCTCTTTCAAATTGCTTGTGGGTAGTGGATTCTTGGTTCTTGACTGTGATGAATCTTGTGAGGCATTGCACTTTAACCACTTGATCTTTTGATTTCTTTCTTGCCTATTGATTGAGGACAATCAAACGTTCAAGTTTGGGGGATTTGATAAGCTCGTTATTTCACACACATATCTATATTATTTTTATATTATTTTATGTAGTTTTATTGAGTTTATATATATATTTTATGCATGAATCAATATTAGGTGGTTTTAGGTGTGTTTTGATGTTTATGCAGGTTTTTAGGCCTAAACTCACGAGAAAACCGTTCCGGAAGCAGTGACGTGTAAGAGTAGCAATGAAGAGTTTTTCCACATGAGGAATTCGAGCTATTGGTGCATGGAAATGGATGATGCTTTGAGTTAGCTCTCCAACGCAACTGTAATCGGGTCAATCGGAGTTCGGAGGAGGAAGTTATGGCCAAAACCGTGAGACCGCGCAGACGAGGCAAAGAAGGCACAGTGCTCGACGAAGGAAAAGGCAGATCGACGAAAGCAAAGGCCGCGTCGATCGCTGCCAATGCTCATCGATCGACGAAGATATTCCCGGCTAGCGATCGACGCCAAACAGACACGATCGACGCGCATGCGGGATTTTTAATCCGGATCTGATTTGGAGATTAATGCATATCTTTAGCCCTAGATTTGATTTGATACACCTCCACCTCTATATATAAGTTTGTAAATTCGATTTTTCAAAACCCCACTCAAGCCCCACTCATTCCCAATCGTGTTTCATTCCAGTTTTCAGATTTTTAGAGATTCCAAGAGTTTTTAGGTTTATGTTTGAAGACAAGTTTTTACGGAAAGATTTCCGGATTCCAGTTTTTATACAATTTAGGTTGTATTTTTCTATGATGAATATTACCGTGAATATGTGTAACTTAATCCTTTCTCAGATTCTAGGGTTTCGAACTATCAATGTATGCATGTTGTGATTAATTGAATTATTTTCCCTTTCCCTTCGTAGTTTGTGAAATCTGTGCTTATTCATAATCTTGATTTGATGGCCACATCTTAGGATTATCTAGATGATTACTTGAGACGTAACTGTGATAGTTTTCAATCGAAAGAGATTTTCACAATATAGTTTGATTTCTTGTCGTAACTGAAGGAGATTGATTGTAGGAATAAATCTGTAGATCTTTGGAGTTAGTTAATTTATATTGAGACCGAGGGGAGATAGGTAATTAATTAATCTACTTTACGAATTGTCCAACAAAGAAGTTCGTAATACTTTTCTGATGTTTCACTACGAAGAGGAATTAAAATTGGGAATTAATCGATTCATTCATACATGTCATACTTGATAGGTAGATATCCCTGGAATCTGTGCTTCTCTTATTTGACTTCAAAAGCTTTTTAATTTCCTGTTTAATTTTCATTAGCAAGTATTACAATTTTCAAAACAACCAAACCTTTTTATTTGATTCTCCTGACCAGTGTTTTAAGAACTTATGATTTAGTACTTAGGATTTTTCGTTGCTTCATTCCCCTGGATCGATAACCTTAGGGTTTACAAATTTATTTGCCACTATTTCTATAATTAATCTGTAGAAATTACAGTGATCACTCCTCGGCAAACTCGGGATCACGCCCAACTCTAAAAGGTAGTTCCGGAGCCACACCCCCTCTTTCGAGGCGTCGGAGGCGGCGATATATTCCGCCTCCATGGTGGAGTCAGCAATGCATTTCTGCTTTGAGCTCCTCCAAGATACAGCTCCACCTCCCAGGGTAAACACATATCCTGAGGTCGATTTCTTCTCATCCTGGTCCCCTTTGAAATCCGAGTCTGAATAACCCACAGGGCACAAATCCTCACTTTGATAAACTAGGCAGAAATTCCTAGTTCTTTTCAAATACTTGAGGATGTGCTTTACAGCAGTCCAGTGCGCCTGTCCAGGGTTAGACTGATATCTTGCTACCATGCCAACGGCATAACAGATATCTGGCCTGGTACACAGCATTGCATACATGAGACTACCCACAACTGAAGCGTATGGTACAAGACTCATCTCGTCTTTCTCCCGCTGTGTCTGAGGACACTGCCCACCCGAAAGACGAACGCCATGTCTGAAAGGTAGCAAGCCTTTCTTGGCGAGTTGCATGCTGAATCGGGCTATCACAGTATCCACATAGGATGCCTGGGATAAGCTCAACATTCTTCTCTTACGATCTCGTAAGACCTTAATCCCAAGAATGTAGCCAGCTTCTCCCTGATCCTTCATTTGGAACTGTTCGGATAACCAAACCTTGATTTCGAACATCACTCCCTCGTTGTTTCCAAATAGGAGTATGTCATCAACGTATAGTGCAAGGAAGACCATGCTCCCACTGACACAAAGTCGGTAAACACAACTTTCATTTTCCAACTGTGCAAATCCATAGAATTTAATCACATCATTGAAACGTAAGTTCCACGAACTTGAAGCTTACTTAAGTCCATACAAGGATTTCCTAAGCTTCTAGATAAGATGTTCTTTGCCCTTGCTTATGTAACCCTCGGGTTGCTGCATATAGATGTCCCTACCTTCTTCAAGGTAACCGTTTAGAAAAGCGGTTTTGACATCCATCTGCCAGATCTCGAGGTCCATATGCGCAGCTATGGTAAGGAGTATCTGGATGGATTTGAGCATGGCTACGGGTGAAAAGGTTTCATCATAGTCAATGCCCTCTTTCTGACTATAACCCTTTGCCACCAGCCTGGCTTTATAAGTCGTGATCTTTCCATCCGCCCCTTTCTTTCTTTTGTATACCCATTTGCACCCTATGGCCCTAAAGCCATCCGGCAAATCAGTTTTCTGGTATACATCCATAGCAGTTATGGATTCAATTTCAGAATCCATGGCGACACGCCATTTGGCAACATCCTTGTCCTGCACTGCCTCTTCGTAATTCAGTGGGTCAGAGTCCACATGTCCGTCTTCCGGGCTCAAGTCCGAAGACTCACCCACGAACATGTACCTTTCCGGCTGGAAAATAACTCTCCCACTACGACGAGGCATCGGTGCCGTGTCTGTAGTAGGTGCAGTGACTTGTGGTCCTGCACCTTGCACTGAAGAACGTGTCTGTGGTGCTGTACCTCTCACAGGTGCACCCACATCTACACATTCCCCTTCCCTTGGAATTGCATTCTCGTTCTCAATTTCTTGAAGAACGATATCACTCCTTGACCTATGATTACTCACATACTCATCCTCCAAGAATCTAGCGTTGGTGCTAACAACGACTCTTTGACTCTCAGGACAGTAAAAGTAACCACCTTTCGTTTGCCTGGGATATCCTATGAACAATATTACTTTTGACCTGCTTTCTAACTTATCAGGTTCCTTCGACAGTACGTTTGCCGGACAGCCCCATACTCTAAACTTGCACAAACTAGGTTTGTGACCAAGGAAGAGCTTAGGTTTCTTAGGAACTGATTTAGAAGGCACCACATTAAGCACGTAAGCTGTTGTTTCCAATGCGTAGCCCCAAAACGAAATTGGTAAGTTTGCATAACTCATCATTGATCTTACCATTTCTAGAAGAGTCCTATTTCTTCTTTCAGCTACACCGTTTTGCTGGGGAGTACCCGGTGCAGTCCACTGGGATGTAATCCCATTTATTGACAAATATTGCAGGAACTCGTTACCGAGGTATTCGCCACCGCGGTTAGATCGCAGCAACTTGATAGTTTTCCTGACCTTCTTTTCTACTTCAGCCTTGAACTCTTTGAATTTCTCAAAGCATTCAGACTTGTAGCAAAGCAGGTAAACGTATTCGTACCTTGAGTAATCGTCAATGAAAGTGACGAAGTACTCGTACCCTCCACGAGCCTGCGTGGACATCGATACACATAAGTCAAAATGGATCAATTCTAACACTTCCTCTGCTCGAGATTGACTAGCCTTGAAAGGCCTAGTTGACATCTTGCCCTCGATGAAGGATTCACAGACTTGATAAGGTACAGCCTGGACTAGGTCCAATGTACCGTCATCTGCAAGTCTTTGAATCCGCTTCAAGCTGATGTGACCCAGTCTCAAGTGCTAGAGATATGTAAGATCCTCATCAGAAGAAGTAAGTTTTCTCTTTCTATGATTATCAATTACGGATGAATTACATGCAATACTTGCGGACATGCTTGATCGAAGTGACATAAAGAGTATGAATCAACATCTCATAACGGATAACATTATTATTACCAATGACTGAAATCATAAATAACAAATATCCATGAAAAGTTGATAAATTTTGTCCTGCCGATAAACCACGGCCCACAAAACAAAACTCTTAAATGTACTAAGTTTATCAAAACATAAAGAAAAGAAAACTCCATGAAGCTCCGTCATAAAATGTTGCCTTCATCCAGTTTGGTATCTTCTTGCCATCACTCACCAGCCTTGTCGGCATGGTCCCCTGCAAAGTATAAAAACATGATCAACAAGTCAGCGCTTACAGCTCTTGGAAGAGCAACGCCGCACTCTAACCATGCTTCAGTTATACATGCAAATGACATACCTTGTCTAGCCTTGTGGGCCTGACAATCTTTCCTCCAATGTCCTTTCTTACCACACCTGAAACACTTGTCCTTCGAAGTTTCCGCCCTAGGCTTCTTGACAACTCCCACATCCTTCGCAGTTACCTTTCCAGCCTTCTTCCTAATCCCTCTTTTTTGCTTCATACCTTTCGATACAACAGAGTGATTACCAGAAGTGGCTAAGGCAACCTTCTGAGGATTCATAACCGATTCCGTTGCCTTCAAGTCATTGAGCAACTCGTTAAGAGTATATTCCTTTTTGTTCATGACAACAATCAGTCTGAAACTCTCAAAGGATTTGGGTAGAGAGTTCAGTATGATATCGACCTTAGCCTCAGTGTCGATACCTCCACCGTGCACAGTTAGCTCATCCATGAGGTGAGTCATGGAAACTACGTGCTCTCTCACTCGTTGTAATAGTCTACTTCCTCTTGCGAGGATTCAGTAGTGGGCACTTATAGGACAAAGTACTTGTAGAACGAACATATGTTCTTCTGCAATCAGGAGGTACTCGAGATTGCGCTTCCATTCCAGGAAGTTCGGACCAGTTAGAGTGTTTTGAGCGAGAATATTGATGACATTAGACATAGACATATCTGAAACAATAAAGAATCTTAAATAAGAACATACATGTTGAACTTCAAACACAAATGCATTGAAAACCTTTTAATAAATCAAATACAAATGTTTTCCACTAATTGCCCAAGAGTTCCCACCGCAAGCTACACTCGTAGACGTTTACGATGTCACCCTCAACCAGAACTGCGGGTTTTAAGCCCCAATCCATTTAATTTCACTACCATGTCAGGATGCTTTTGATACTAGAAATTAATAATTAGTGAAAACCTTAGACCAAGCCATCTCTCAAGAACAGGGATGCAATTCTTGCATTATATTCTAAGATGCTTCTAAGCAATTAACCACAAATTTAACTCCGGCCAAAAGAGACAGTTTAGCATGGCACGTAACCATACCGCACATCCCTTAAAGCTTTTGTTATCTATAATTTAAATCAATCCTAGAATACTTGTGAAAGAGGTCTACGCAAGCTACACTCGTAGACGTTTACGCAAAGCCCTCCTACTATTCACATGATTTAAATTGTTTGTCTAGAAATCCCAACAACAGTACCCATGCACCTCCAGGAACTAGCAAGCTACACTCGTAGACGTTTACTAGAACGAGAGATACACTTACAGCCTAGGACCTCTTTGTGGAGGTCTATTGATTTTAATTAAAAAATCTGCTTATTATTTTTCTTTTAAAAGGTTTCTTTATGCGCACACATAATTTCTTTGTCATTATATTTCCCAAATTTTTGCATGTAATTAAACAAGCCCAAAAATTCCCAAAATATAATCCAACAAAAGAAATTAATCACATAAGCATGCTTGAAAAGCTGTAAATAATAAAAGCGATTAAAATCATGCTTTTGCTATTATCTACACATGCTTAATTGCGCACATAAATAAATCACATATCATACGAGGACAATTAAGGCAAAAAAAATTCCTCGTGGCCCCAAAAATAGAAAAAATAAATTCTATCTATTACAAATTTGAATTTTGAATTAATTTGGATAAATCCAAATCTTTTCAAATCTTCCAAATCTTCAAGGGCCTTCAAATCTGGATACACCAAATCTTTTGGATTTTTAAGGCCTTTGTGATCTGATGATTTACCCTAACCCTAATGCAAACCCTAATGTTTACACAGGATTGTTCAAACCACCAAAACACGAGCCACGACGATGGGACAGCAGCAGCCGACGACAGCCGCAGGCGCCGCCGCCCGCCGCCGCCGCCAATCCACCGCCGCACCCAGCACGCCGCGCGCCCTGCGCGTTGCTGCCGTGCCGCACCTGCGCTGCCTCGTGCCCGCGCAGGCCGTGCGCCGTGGGTGCCGCCGCACGCCCCAGCCGCGCGCCTGCCCTGCGCCGCGTGCCGTCGTCGTCTCCGTCGGCCCTCCGTTGGCTCCGTCTTCGTTCTTCGTCCTCGACCCGTCCAAATTAAATTTGAAAAAATTACAGAAAAACTATTCTAATTACAAATTTTCAAATCTACACTAATCACAGATTTTCTCATGATTTTACAAAAATAATTCAGCCCTACACGGATAAACCACCACAGGCTGAATCAACGGGTTGCCACGAGGAACAAAAACCAAACATCCACAAAAATAATAAATTCATACATGCATACAAAATTTAATTATGAACAACAGAGCGATAAATCAGAAACCTGGCTCTGATACCAATTATAGGGTTTTTCCGTGAACCGAATCACCAAAACCGATTTGAACCGGATCGATTTATGGTTATTGCACATAATTAAAATTCAAAAAACCCTAGCATGCTCCTATGAATTTAATACATAGATTTGTGGATTTAGGGTTTACCGTAACTCCGTCGAGTCTGAACCGATCTTTCGCGTGTGAATTCCAAATCTCAATTCAACCACGCGATTCGAATTTATCTGCAAAATTAGAAATTAGAAATCTAATTTCCAAGAATAAATTTGAAAACAAATAAAAAGAAGAAGAAAGCAATCTGTTCTCCAGATCAGATCTTCAGGGCTGTGTCCCAATGCTGTTAAGATTTACTACTGGTGAGGACTCCGTAGATCTGTATTCTGAGCAGGACCAGAATCGAAATTCTCCTCCCTCTTCTCCCAAAATCGGCTCCTCCCTCTCTCTCTAAGTTTAGTGTGTTTCAACTGTGTTACAACTTATGAGAGAGAGTTGTCTATTTACAGACCTAGGGTTGTAAACCCTAATGGGCCATTTTGGGCTCAATTCAGCATATTTAATTTGGCCAGTCCTGGGACCTAATGCAAATAATAAAGTGGGCCTATAATTAATTAATTCCCATGTCCACAACCCAGGACATAATTAATTAATTAATATTAATTCTTTTTCACCACAGAATTAATACTGACCTACCCCTTTATTACCACGTTATGAGAACGGGCTGCATTAATTGAGAATCCCCATATTTAAGGTTACCGGACATCCATTAATTAATCGGAGCCTCTGACAAGCTCTAACTACAATTAGTTAATATCTTATTATTCCTGAGTAGTACCACTCAAACCTTATCCCTCGTGCCTGAACTTAATCAGCCTGCAGGACTTTGGCACGATGAATGTTATTGAGCTCCTCAGGGAATGTCCCCATCCTATTACTCGGATATGGTTACCTAAACCCAGTCTCGGGTGGTACTACACGAATTGCTGTTATCCAAGATGCGAATATACGAGCATGTTACTTAGGCTCTCCACCATGGCAAGTCGAAGCAACAGTCAACCCGTGCAAACCCCTGAACCTTTGTTAGGGTTTGGACTCAATCAATATAACGAGATTTTGTATTAGCTGAAGTCAGACAGACAAATACATCTCACTGCGGTCCATCAATACGCCACCTCTGCGTACCAACATGTCAAGTAACCAAGACAGACTACTTTTCTGACAATGTCGCAGCTATCCGGACAGACGTATCCTCATACGCTGTCTCGGCTGTGATCTGGTTTATGTCTCACTAGGTCAAGTGATCATACTGTCTTCTACAATCTACAACACGACGTATGATCGTCCCTATCGGTGAGACAAGAGGATACCATTGTTCATACATGTATGATTGTTAACAGATTGGAGAAATAAACCGTTGTATACTCATTGTAATAAATGCTTTCAGTATACAAAATCCATCATACGACATCCTCCAAAGTTTGAGTCTGAGTACCCATTGGGAATTCGCTCATCACATCTTGGGTACCAGATTCTAAGTGACTTAGTACACTTCAGATATCTTACAATTCTCTTGGCAGCATCCATATACGACTTCTTTGGATTGACTTGAAATCTTGCGCATACTCCGACGGCATAAGAAATATCAGGTTGGCTGGCTATTAAGTATAGCAGTGAGCCTATGATTCATTTGTATGCTAATGGATCGATAGATTCTCCATTATCATCCAGAGTGATCTGTATGCTCGTACTCATAGGAATCCTCAGAGATTTAATGTTTTCTGGATGAAACTTTCTGATAAGATCTCTGGTGTACTTCTTCTGATTGATGAAAATCCCTTCAATGGACTGATGAAATTGCAGTCCTAAGAAGTATATCATTTTTTCCATCATACTCATTTTGAAGTTACTCTGCATAAGCTGGGCAAATTTCTCGAAAAGGCTCACATTATTTGACCCGAATATAATATCATCGACGTAGATCTGGACCAATATGATATCTTCTTCACCCTTGATTCGAAAAGGGCCCCGTCAATTTTCCCTTTCCTGAATCCATTCATTAGTAGGAATTGTGATAGAGTCTTGAATCATGCTCGCGGTGCTTGTTTCCTCAAAGTAGATTCCTTCGCACTGCTCATATCCTTTG
This sequence comes from Plectranthus barbatus, assembly GCA_026898455.1. Classification (NCBI taxonomy): domain Eukaryota; kingdom Viridiplantae; phylum Streptophyta; class Magnoliopsida; order Lamiales; family Lamiaceae; genus Plectranthus; species Plectranthus barbatus. Next base: position 279,281 of record JAPKLW010000198.1, read on the forward strand.
GCAACTAGTCTAATCTTGTTTCTGACTATGTCACTAATAAGTTCGTGTTTTCACCAACTTATCAATGAGTTCTTTGACTCTTTTGGTTGATTTTAGGTTAGTTTTACGTGTTTTATTGTGCATGAAACGGCTTTGGTGCTTGTAATGTCGTGGTTGATGTATTGTGCAAGTTTTTAAGTTGAAAACAGTGAAGAATCAGAAAATGTTTGGGTTTCAGACATACGTCGATCGATACAGACCCGTGTTGATCGAGGTAGCCTGCTTGAGAGACGATCGACACAAGTGTTCGATGCAGAATTGCTGAATATTGTCCACATCGATCGATGCACACTCCGCGTTGATCGACGTAGCTCATTCAAGAACATCGATCGACGTGAGTTCAACGTCGATCGACGTGGATCCAGAAGTTCAAGATTTGATTCTGTTTTGAAGATTTAGATATATCTCATCCTAGATATCTTATGATACATTAATTACCTCTATATAAAGCCATGTAAACTTGATTTTTGAGACATGCCATATTCCAGAGTCCAATTTTTTAGAGATTCCAGCAGCATTTGTGTTTTATTATTGAAGACGGATATTGTGGGATGACTTCTACATACAGTTTTTGATTATGCAATAAAGGTTTTATTTATCTTTGATGAGTTTTACTTTGAACATGTGTAACTAAACTATTTTTAGACTCTAGGGTTTCGAACTATCAAGTATGCATGTTTGATTTACTGAATTAATTTTCCTTTCCCATCGTAGTTTGTGAATTCTGTGCTTATTTGTAATCTTGAGTTGCTGGCCACATCTTAGGATTAATTAGTTGAGAGTTTGAACTTAAAAAGTAATAATTTTCAATAGAAAGAGTTTTCACAATATAAACTAATTTCTTGTCTGAAAAGAGAGAAATAGATTATAGGAATATATCTGTAGGGCTTTGGAGTTAACTAAATTATTCTCAAGACTGAAAGGATAAGAGATATTTGGTTAATCTACTTTGTGAATTGTCTAACCAAGAGATTCATGATACTTTTCTGATATTTCACTACGAGGAGGAATTAAATTGGAAATTGATCGATTTATCATTACATGTAATACTTGATAGGTAGATATCCCTGGATTCTGTATTTCTCATATCTGAATTCGCCAAGCTTTTCTTTATTTTCCGTTTTAATTTTAATTGCAAGTTATTTCAATTTTCAAAATCTATCAAAACACAAAATTTGAGTTTCCTAACCAGTATTTCAAGAAACTATGTTTTAATACATAAGATTTTTGTTATTTCAATCCTCTGGGATTCGATAATTATATTTGCCGCTATATTATTAGCTTTGCTATGTCGCTAGTAAAATAATTTAGCGATCAAATTTTGGCTCCATTGCCGGGGATTGAATAGAAATTATCTTACTATTAATTCTGTGATTGAGGTACTGAATTAGGTTGTAATTTTTGCACTTTCAGTAAATTTTTGTGCAATTGTCGTGTTGCATTGATCGATACACAAACCGTATCAATTGAAGCAGGTTTTCTAGTCGCCTCGATCGATACAGCATCTGCATCGATCGATGCAACTCTATTTTTTTTCCAACTTTTTGCGTTTTCTATTTCGTTTCTTTTCAGTTTTACTTCACTACCTCCTTAGCAGTACAGGTAGTCTATGATTACACGAGCAAGTGGAAAGAAGCCAGTGGAATACGACCCAGAGATCAAAGCCACTTGCCGAAGCAAGAACCGCAGAAGGAATCAAGAACCAGGAAGCTAAAGTAATCAACAATTAACGGCTGAAAATGTGCCACCACTGGTGGAACCACTACCTCCACTGCAACTAACTCTAGAGGAGCAAGCCGAACTTCTTCGAGAAATGCGAGTTATGAGGGAGCAACTGAATCTCGAGAGGAACAACCAGAACAACTGGAATCTTTGCCGGAACCCACTATTTGAGGATGATACTGAAGAAGATGAGGCATCGCCTAATGAACCTGCTGATGATGAGGATGAGGACGAGGATGCCATCCAGAAAATGTACCGTCCTCGATTCCAGGAGACAAACTTCAGGATTGGCATCAATGCCAATAACTTCGAGCTGAAGATCGGATTGGTACAAATGGTGCAACAAAACCAATTCGGTTAACGAGTTACCGAGGATCCATATGCTCCCCTTGACAAGTTCATATTACTCTGCAACATTGTCAAGATTAGCAGAGTTAGCCAGAGCGTGATCCAAATGTAGGAACTGAGTCTACAATTGGCGACATGAATCGCCATTTATTATAACTCCGGATTCGATTTATGGATATCAAAATAAATATCATGACAAACAGTGAATGCCCTATGCATGCTCCTATTTAATTTAATTCGTCGATTCAAAGGGATACCTGAAACTCCAAGGACTGATCTACAGATCTAGATCGATGACGCCAATGAAGATGGTGCAGATCTGGATCTGGAATCGATCAAAACGATGGTGTTCCTACAGATCTGATCTTCTGATCTGTTCCCTTGCTCGATCCGGAAATCTGGTGAGGATACGCTACCGGATCTACAGTCGCCCACTCTCTCACAATCTCTAGGGTTTCTGATTTAAAAATCAAACTTATGTGGGCAAGTGAGGGATTCATCTATTTATATAGATGTGAGAATGGGCTATTAGGGTTTAATAAACCCTAATGGGCTCTGAGCAGTGTTGGGCCAGACCAGGGATCAAATGCAAATAATAAAGTGGGCCTCCTATTAATTAATTCCATGTTCAACCCAGAACATAATTAATTAATAAACATTAATTCATGCCACCAGAGAATTAATGCTGACCTACCCCTTTATTACCACGTTATTAGGAACGGGTTGCATTGACTTGGTTAATCCCCATATTTAAGATTTCAGACATTCATTAATTAATTCAGCGTATGACAATTAGCTGTAATTAATTAATCTCTTATTATTCCTGAGTAGTACCACTCAACCCTTATCGCTTATGCTTGAATCAATGATTCAGCCTGCAGGACTTAGCATAACGAACTTCGTGAGCTTCCCAGGGAATGTCACCATCCTGAAACGGATATGGTTATCTAATTCCAGCCTAAGGAAACCCCACACAAACTGCCATCACCCAAGATGCAGATATACGAGTACATGTAAGACTCTCCACCATAGCAAGTCAAAGTGACAGTGAACCCATGTGTGCCCCTCAGCTTTCAATAGACTTTAGATCCGACCAAGTTACCGAGATCTTTACTCATTCATATGTCAAGTAGAATGGTTCATCTCACTGTTGATCCTATCAATACATTGAGATGTACCGGTCACACAAAGCAGTCAAGATAAACTACTTATGGACTTGTGTGCCGCAGCCTAAACCGACAGCCAAACCAGAAACTGTCTCAGCTGTGATAACTATTTATATCTCGCTAGGTCGAACGATCTATACGATCTTCTGTGATCTCTTACACACCGTATGATCTCCCTATCGATGAGATAACTGGATGTGTTTGTTCGCATCGTATGATTGTTAATTCAGACAGGAGTTGTTTATTGCAAGTCATTAATGATTACCAGTATATCAAACATAACGTTTCCTAATATACCAATCATAATGCTTTTATGTATACAATTCCAACACCGAATGCGTCTGTTCGCATTCTCTCTGCGTGATAAAGAGTAGTCATAGTTTTCTACACTAGACAAGACCAGCATCAACACATGGGCAGAACTAAGGAACAAGTTCCTTGAGAACTTCTTTACCCCTAGCCTAATCAGACAGAAGCGTAAGGAGATCAACCGGTTCGCTCAACGCCTAGATGAGAGCTTCTACGAGACATGGAAGCGCTATAAGGAGCTGCTGAGATCTTGTCCTGGACATGGACTATCGTTGGGAGAGTAGGCCGAGAATTTTTACGAGGGGCTGAATGACAGGACCGTCGAATTGGTGGATGCTACACTCGGAGACACCATCATGTCAAAGAGTGGTAAGAGGGCTATGGAATTCTTCTAAAATATGGCCAAGAACAACCACCGGTGGTCTTCAGTTCGCCATCGGCCTGTGAAAGCTGTGGAAAAGGTCACTGAAGAACCTAATCTAGCAGCCGAGATGAAGAAGCTGCATGAAGATTTTGCTGCACTGAAAGTGGAGCAGACTGTTGCAGCGGTAGAGCCGGTTCAGGCTCCGGTTGATAGGGATCGTGTGGATGTCAACTTTGTCCAAAGGGGTGGCTATCAAAACAACTATCGCGGAGGATATCAGCAGAACAACCAGCCCTACAACTATAATCATGCCAGGAACCACCCAGGGTTCTCATATGCAAACCCTCAGGCCGCTGAACAGCCACCACCTGGATTTGCAGTGCAAGATGGAGCTGTGGTGGAGAAGAAGCAGCCAAACCTCGAAGATATTCTGGCTAAGTTTTATGCAAGACTCAAATGACAAAGTCGGAAAATTAGAGCAGGAGATAGCTGGAGTGAATACCAAGGTGGACCGAGTTGAGAAACACATGCAGATCATAGAGACTCAGGTTAGTCAGATCACCAATGCTCTCGGAGCCCAGCACAAACCCAGGAAATTACCTAGCAATACTCAAGTTAACCCCAAGAATCAAAGGAATGAGATCAATGCCATAACTCTCAGAGGGGGAAAGTCGTACGAGGGGCCAGAACAGCCAGGAAGAGACTCACAGGAGGACGAAGATGTGGAGCAGGTCGAGGAGGCAACAACAGATACTTCCACGTCGATCGATGAAGGAAGTACGTTGATCGACGCAGCAACAAGAGCCACGTTGATCAATGCAACTCCACATTGATAGACATAGGCCCCCAGGCCACCTGTGAAGTAGCCTCCTATGCCTTTCCCGTAGCATTTTGCTAAAACTAAGATGAACGAGAGGTATGCACGCTATCTGGAAAACATGAAGAAGGTGCACATCAACATTCCACTGGTTGAGGCGCTGTAAGAAATGACTGGATACATCAAATTTCTGAAGGACATGGTCACCCAGAAAATACCCTTTTTGGAGCACGAGACGGTCAACTTATTTGAGGAATGCAGCGCAGTCACTCAGAAGAAGATGCCGTTGAAGAGAGAAAACCCGGGATCCTTCACGATCTCCTGCATCATCGGAGGAGAGACTTTTGGGAAGGTCCTTTGTGATTCCGCCACGTCCATCAACTTAATACCGCTGTCAATCTTCAAGCGATTGGAGATCGGGAGCATCAAGCCAACGACCATTTCTCTGCAAATGGCTGACATATCCGTGTCTTACCCGAGAGGCATTGTGGAGGACGTACTCGTGAAGGTGAAGGACTTCATCATTCCAGCGGATCTCGTGGTGCTTGACATGGAAAAGACCACAACATTCCGCTGATCTTGGGAAGGCCTTTCTTGAAGACCAGTGGAGTGCTGATTGATATTCGAGACGACAAACTGACATACCGAGTTAATGATGAGTCGGTCACCTTCTCCATCTATAAAGCAATGCAGAAGCACAATGAAGGGAGCTAGCAGGAAGAATGCCACATGGTTAATTGCTTCAATCCGGTGATTTCCTCTCCCTTCTCTTCTCTTAAAACTAACCCAGATTTTCTGGAAAACTGTTTACTGCACTCTCTATTTTCATCTTCATATTTGGATGAGGCAGATGATGGGCATGTGGATCTAGTGATGGAGCTAGATGTGTTCGAAGAGATAACATGGGAAAAAGATAACGAATGGGAGCGGTTACCAAGCCGATTCAGCCAGAACGAGAAGGGAAAACATGTAAGTGCATTCACGTCGATCCACGTAGGAGGCACATTGATCGACACAGCTGCAAGAGCCACGTCGATTGATGCAAAGTCCACATCGATTGACGCACGAAGGAAGTTCGACACAAAATCTCCGTCGATTGAAATAGCGAGACGTGGAAAAGAGATTGCTGCCATCTCGTCCACGTCGATCGATGCACGTCCTTTGTCGATTGACGCAGGTCTGGGATAGTTGCCTTCTGGCTCCGATCCGCTTGTTTTGGAACTTAAGCCACTACCAGCATATCTCAGGTATGCTTTTTTGGAATCTAACTATACTTACCCTGTTATCATTTCTTCTTACCTGACACAGGGTAAACTGGATAAACTACTTCGAATCTTGAGGAAATACAAGTCTGCCATTGGGTGGACTTTAAGGGACATCAAGGGGATCAGTCCTTCACTATGCATGCACAAAATCATTTTGGAGGAAGACGCCAAGCCGAAGAGACAGGCTTAGCGATGACTGAACCCAATCATGCAGGAGGCTGTGATGAAGGAGGTTCTGAAGCTTCTAGATCATGACATGATTTACCCGATTTCCGACAGCAAGTGGGTGAGCCCCACTCAAGTAGTAGCCAAGAAAGGGGGGATGCAAATCGTGAAAAATGATGATGGAGAGGAGGTTGCGACAAGTCCAGTCACTGGATGGCGATTCTGCATCGATTATCGGGCTCTCAACACCGCCATGTGCAAGGATCATTCCCTCTACCATTCATTGATCAAATGTTGGATGGATTATCTGGTTACCCTTTCTATTGTTTTCTTGATGGTTATTCAGGGTACAACCAGATTGCAGTGGCACCGGAAGACCAACACAATACTGCATTCACCTGTCCATACAGAGTGTTTGCATACCAGCAGATGCCATTTGGACTATGCAACGCACCAACGACCTTCCAAAGATGCATGATAGCCATCTTTCAGGACCTGATTGAGGATGTCATGGATGTATTCATGGATGAATTTTCCGTTTTTGGTAGCTTATTCAATGTTTGTTTGCAAAATTTGGCTACCGTACTGGAGAGATGCACCGAGACCAACATGTGCCTCAACTAGGAGAAATGCCATTTAATGGTGCGAGAAGGGATTGTGCTAGGACATCGAGTGTCAACCAAATGATTGGAGGTGGACCGAGCCAAGGTGACAGCCATTGAAAATATGCCACCCCCAGCGAGTGTCAAAGCGGTCCGGAGCTTTCTCGGCCATGCCGGGTTCAACAGGAGATTCATCAAGGACTTCTCGAAGATATCTTGGCCGCTGTGCAACCTGTTGGAGAAGGATGTATCCTTTGTATTTGATGATGACTGCTTGCAGGCTTTCGAGAGACTGAAGAAGGCCTTAGTGACTGCACCAATCCTGACTTCTTTGGATTGGAGTGAGCCTTTCATCTTGATGTGCAATGCCAGCGACTACGCAGTAGGAGCAGCTTTGGGGCAACTGAATGGGAGATTCTTCCATGTCATCCACTACGCCAACAAGAGCATGAACCCGAAACAGTGCAACTACACCACCACGGAGAAAGAGATGCTTGCGGTGGTCTATGCATTCAACAAGTTTTGATCCTATCTGATAGGTTCTAAAACAATTGTCTACACTGACCATGCCATCATCAGATACCTGTTCGCGAAGCAAGATGCCAAGCCCCATCTAATTAGGTGGATACTGCTGTTGTAGGAATTCAACTTGGAGATCAAGGAAAAAGATAGGAGCGAGTATATGATCGCGGATCACTTATTGCGATTGGAGCCACCAGTTGAGGGGGATGATCAGCAGACGAGGATCTGAGAGACATTCCCGGATGAGCAGATCTGTGCTACTCGGGATCTGCGAGAGACGTACGAGTCCAATACACCATGGTATGCAGACTACGCCAACTATGTGGTGTGTATTGATGATATTGAGGTCTTACTGCATGGTAGTTAACCTGCTTGCCATTATGGAAGGAAGGATATGCTTTCCTAGAATTTGGAAAAAAAGGCTCAGCATTCCTTCTCGACATTGTTGGGAATGACTGCTTAGCAGTCTGCTTAGCATTGGCTTGTTGTGTCTTCTGCTGAGGTTTAGCATATGCCTGCTTAGCATGTGATCTTTGATTCCTCTGCTGAGGTACAGCAGATGGACTCTGCTTATATCTTTCCCCCTGTTTAGCATTTGATGATTCAACAGTCATCTTTCCCTTAGTATCCTCTTTAGCATATAACTTTCCATGAGAGACGAATTGAATCTTTCTCTACTTAGAAGTTTCTGCCTTATTAAATCCAACCTTCTTAGAGGATTTGCTAGAGGCTTTAATACTACTAAGGCCTAACCCAGATTTATCAGTATGAGATCTTTGTTGGCTCACAATGGCATTTAGTACTGCCTTGCTAGTAGTATAAGCGCAAACGCATTCCTTACTAGCCTTGTTTTTCAAAGCGTGATTCTCCTTTTAAAGTTTATGAAAATTTTTAGAAAGTCTGGAGAATTCATCCTTGAGTTTTGAGAGTTCATTGCTGTCAGACCTTAGTCTTTCGACTTCATTGGTCAAGGATGTGACTTTTAATTGTAGCGATGTATTCTCTCCTACTATAGCATCTTTCATTTCATACATCTTTGAAAACTCTAAAGATAGCTTAGTAAGGTAATCATCCTCTGAGTCTGAATGAGTAGACTCCTCTATATGATGCGTGATAGCTGGAAAAGAAATACTCATAGAAATTACCTCCTGAGCCTCGACTGCTAGATCCGATTCAGCAGGTTGCTCAGCATCTGCATCAGCATTCTCAACAATATTTGCCATTTGCACGAGCAATGCTTCCTCATCATCTTCTTCGGAGGAATAATAATACTCCTCGTCATTATCTGGGATGTTAGGTACCTCAGTCTTTGTCAGCAAAGCCTTGGTTACGGTTTTAACAACACGTCTCTCAAATCTTTGCTTCAGGCGCTCTCTCTCCTCTTTAGTGTCTTTCAAACACTCATGCTTGAGATGATCTGGCGAATCACACTCAAAACATGTCCTAGGCTTTCGCTCTGCTGAGCGGGTGGATGATGAAGAAAGCTTAGCTTCCTTGGCTTCTTTCTCGGCTTTAGCTTCTAGCATCAGCTTCTGAAGCTTTCTCATCTGCTCTTCCAGCTCGCTGATCTTTACATCAACAGGTTGAGAACCTGAGGTTGAGACAACCTCATTTGTTGGCGATGCTGGAGCATATCTCTCACCACGGAAAGGCTTCTCGAGCTTCCATTTGCTGGGATCTCTCTTAGCGATGAATGCTAAGTCTTTAGAGTTGGCAGTGGGTGTCGATTGAGCTTGTGGCACGACTGCTTCATTCTTCTTTGACAACTGGATTATAAACTCATGAGTTTTAAGTTGAGCAAATACCTCGGATGTTGACATGTTGCTGAGGTCCTTTTCGCTCAAACTTGTCATCTTCACGAACCATTCTTCTCTTGGGATGTTCATCTCCCCATTGTCATATGTCTTTCCCAGGTTGCGAAGCTCTCCAATGATAGTATTGAACCTTTCCTCCATAGCCTGAATCGATTCACCTGCATGCATAGAGAAAGATTCACATTTGTCAACATCTACCTGGAGCCTGTTGCGCTTCATTTGATCGGTATCCTGGGAGGATTCACAGACAAAATCCCACATCAGCTTGGCTGTATCAAAGGCCAAGGCTTTATCTGCCATCAACGGAGGCAAATAATCAAGGATAAGCTTCTTTGCTAGGTGCTCCAACTGTGCTCTCTTCTTATCCTCTATTGTATACTCCTCGAATGGCTTTGGGATCATTTGAGGTGGTGGTGGTTGTCCTTCAGCAACCTGTCCTATAAAAGAGTTAGCTTTCATAATTTTAATTAGACCTTTCTTAAGAACTTCCTCCATCTCCGGATGAATGCTTTGAAGTTGTACGATGGCCATCTTCTGCCATGATTTAAACTTCTCCTTGGTATACTTGGGCAGGGTATGGTTCATCATGACAAACTTTGGAACCTAAGCTAGACAAACAAAGAAACAAAATACCAGCGCAAGGAAGAACTAGATCTGGTCTTAAAGCGACTCAACCTCCTGCTTTGATACCACTTGTTGGTCCCTAGATCAGAGTCGTCATGGTGAAAATAACAAACACACACGAAATGAAACATAATATTAACGTTAACTTGCACACTTTGGTTCTTTAACAAGATTTTTAGCTCAGCTTTCACTTAGGGTTTCTTACAAATATACACTAGCAACTTGATTGCTAGGTTTCAAATCAAACACAAGAAACAGTAGGCGATAAACAGTAAACAAACACAGAATGTATAGTGGTTCGATCAAATCAATGTACGTTCACTCCTTAGTCGAAACGCTAAGAATTTCACTAAAAAGGTATACGAAATACAAGGATTCGCCGAACACTTGCTGTAGGCGGTGAGCTTTTGAGCCGGCCACAGCAAAGCTATCCTCTGTTACTTCGTTCTTCTCAGTCCATAGCTACGGGCAAGTCAAGGGCGGCACCTTCGTAAAACTTGTCCTTCGCTGCTAAGGGGAGCTTTTAAAGTTCTCTCCTGAACTTTTCTGGTTTTGGCAAAATGCCCGTCGGAGTCAATCTCTTTTAAGAGATGTGACTGCTGGATGCTTCCTAGGATGGAAGGTATCCTAATGATTGAAGATTCTTGAACAAAGTCAATGAATCTCTTCAATGAAGTGTCGGATATTCAATGTAGACACTTTTGGTTGTTGAGAGCTTTGAATACACTTTTATCTTGTGCTCTCAACTGACTACTTTCTCACACTTTTGTTTGTCAAAGGAATCTCGCTGTTAATACTTTTTCAGATATGGTTGAGGTTCCTTATCTCGTGAGTAATGGAAGCAGTAGTCATCTCTCACTTCTGGACTTGTCTTTTATACTTAGAGATTCAAACTTTGAATCTTTATACCCGTTAGACACAACGGCTCCTTCGTCCAAGAGTGGTTTGACTTTATCCATCCTTTCCGGCGTCGTACTGTACTTTCCAACCTACTTCAGCAAAGTTTTGTCCTTTGTGTGTACGTCTGTCAGAACGGTAGTGTAGCAGTCGTTAATTGCTCTCTCGCCTTGCTAAGCCTTTTCAGAATGATCTGCTAAGCCTTCCTAGAAATATGCAAGACTAGTATCGGACTGCTGACTGCTCAGCAGTTGCTCATGTTATAGCATTTGATTCATTTGACTCTAGATTGCTAATGCCTTTAGCAATCTGCTACCTGCTATCGAATGCTGACTCCTTCAGCATCCCGCTATACCTTGCTTTTAGCAAATGCTAATCTCCTTCTAGCATTCTGCTACTTGCTCTTCTGTCTGCTAAGCACTTCATTCTAGCAGTCTCTTTTTTGACATAGGATTGCTAACGCCTTTAGCAATCTCCTCCTTAGCACTTGATGGCTTTTATCTTTAGCAGTCTTCTTCGTCTGCTAATATCTCTAGCATCCACAACCTGCTAGGAGTGATTCTAGCAGTCTGATCTAACTCAGAGTTAATCCGTCTTAATTGTAGCAGGGATTGATTTTAGATAATTCCCCCTCAATATGTGCTGAGAATATTTCTCGATTAAAAATTTACGTAAATGCTGCAATGAGTCTGCTAGAAATTCTAGCACCCAAATAACTTAGCAGTTATTCACTACCAATCCGAAAGTAAACTTAAGCAATTCGTTGAATACACTAAAGTGTATATTAACTTTAATACGCAATAAAAACTCAGAAATCGACAATAAGGAATTGTCTAAGTCTGATTCCATTTTCATTCATTTGATATGAGCATTACAATTACAAATGAAAAAAGGAATATAAAAAAATGGAAATACTAAGAAAGGATGCTAAGAATGTAAGATCAAGAGTCGGGAGCAGACTTCTTCTTTTCAAGCTCATCAAATTTCTCAAGATACGCCTTGCTAGCCTCCCTCTCAGTAGCTTCTAGCTCCAGCTTCTTAGCAAGCCTTTCATTTTCTACTTCTAGTCTTTGAATTTTAAGCTCTTCATCTTTCTTTCTTAGCTCATCAACTGCTAGACTGCGCTGCTCTTCCTTAGCAACCAGCGCTTCTTTTTCTTTCTTCCTCTGGGCAGCTTCTGCAAGCCTCCTCTTTTCCCCCTCTTTGATCACAACATAAAAGGTGGAAGAGAAGGATTGGAAATCAGATTGGAATTGCTGCTTAGCTTCAGAAACTTCGGCCCTTGTAACCTCCGCATCCTGTTTCACAAAAGAAACCTCTATCCTCACCTCAACAACCTCTGTGCGGACATTTGACACTTCGGTGCGAACTTCATCAACCTCCTTCCTGATCTCGGCCTTCTCCATCTCAACTCATTCATTTGAAGAAAATAAAGCACTTTGCATCGCTTTCTGAACTGCTGAATCCACATAGGATTGGAAATCATAGGAACTTACTGGTGTAGCTTCAAATGCAGAGGATGTAGCTGCTAACACCTTGTCCAGACCTTCAGCAGTGGTAGGCTCTTCCTGGCTTGGCTGTGCTAACTCCAGGGCTTCAACAATGGCTTCTTGAGCAGCATAGTAGCGCGACTCTTCATAAATCAATAGCTTAGCACCCTCCATTATCTGAGCAACTACAGCATCATGAGCAATCTGAGCCTGAGTAGCCACATACCTTTCTTCCTCATTTAGCATTCTTTGGTAGCATCCAGGATTTGAGCAGTCTCTGCTTCATGAGCCTCCTCAGCTTGGGCAGCCCTTATGATGCTCAGAATATCCAGGTCCATAAACAAGACAATGATTCTGTCTTTCTCAGTGAGCTCAGCAGTTTCTCGCTCAGCAATCATATTTGCCTTCCTGGCGTCCATCCTTGCTTTCTTCTGGGCCTCATACTTTGCTTGTCGGTGATGGTACTCAGCAGCAACCCTAGCTTGGCATTTAGAAAGTTGAATTCTGGTGTTTGAGTAGCCGTTTGGGGCAAAAGAAGATGGCGACAGTGACTTGGAGTTGGAGAACAGACGGTGAGCGCGGATCACCTGCAACCTAGTAATCACATGCTTGTCCGAGTATTGCTTAGATCCGACTACTTGATCAACCCAGTTATTCGCCCATGCTTCTTCCCTCCTCCAGAAGTTCAAGCCCCGAGCAGTTGTGACTAGCATCCTTTCCTCAAAGCATAGTTGATGCATCACATAGTCAATAAATTTCCATCTCCTCAGCTCCTCGGCTAAAACCTTCCCCTGCTTTGTGAATTCATCTATTTCTCCATAGAAAACATATACCAAGTCTCTTTTAACTTCTGCCCTTATGAATTCTTCAATCTCCGAAAGCATCTGAAGTACGTCTCTGCTCGCCTCTTCCTTAATGTGAACAGGGGCACACCATTGAGCAATCCTTCTCAGCTTGAATCGGGGTCCGGGAAGACCATTGAAGAGTACTCGTAGGTGGCTGTCTGCTCCTCTGTTGATCTTCCTGAGGAAGTGATAAGCTCGTTTTTCTACTCTCTTATCGCATTGTTTTTCTTTTCTTTTATGAATTTTAGTTTGTTTTCTTGAATAAACTGAGCATGAGTATATATTAGAGGGTGTTATGCTTGCCATGGTAAGATTTCGCAGGTTTTAGGCCAAATCCAATGGAAACCCGTACCGAAAGCAGCAGATGTTCAAAGAAACAGTCACAAATCCTTCCACCGATGGAATCTGAGCTAAGGGAGCATGTCATTTGAAAGATCTTTGAGTTAGTTTTCCAACGCAACTGCAATCGGATCAATCAGAGTTCGGATAAGAAAGTTATGGCCAAAACCGTGAGACTGCGCAGAAGGGTCGGAAGTGGCGAAAACGTCTCTATTTCGACCAATATGAAGCTATCTCGGCCGGGCCGAATTCTCCATCTCGGCCGTGGCAAGGGCCATCTCGGCCGAGACAGACTTGTTTGGCGAGATTTCGCGAGATTTTCACATATTTTGGGCGAGAATTGATTGGGGAACAAGATATACAACAATTTGGAAGCAATAAATCATACCTTTTGAAGATATGCATCCAAGGCCTCAACCCTACTACTATATAAACTGTTCAATAGCTCAGAATTATAAGCCCCTTTTAGTTTTGAAAACCCTCTTTTAGTTTTTTATCTTCTTTCCCCTTTACAGTTTTTACATCTTTATTTTTCTGTTTTCTTTAGAATTCCTCTTTACTTTTTGTTGAACCTTTACTTTTTAATGCAATCTTTATTTTTCCCTGCCATGTTTATCTTTAATATGTTAGGCTAGAACCCTAAACAGGTTCTAGGGTTTCTCCATCTGTGATGCTTGTTTAGATTTATTTATTCAAACCCTTTTATTGGTTTAAACTCTTTGATTTTATTTCAAATCTATTTTCAATTGAAGGATCGAGAGATGAAAATTGGAATAGGTTTTAGTTATTGATTGAAGGACCGAAAGGTGAAAATCGATAATAAGAAGTAAGAGTTTAGTACTTTTGATTATCTGTCCGACCAAGAAGATTTCAATTGTAGGAAAATCTAGATCTTTATGAAATTGATTAATTGGTGTATTTTGAGACCAAGAGGAGATAGATCACTAATTAGTAATTTAGGTTTTAATTGCCCGACCAAGGAATTAACTCCACAATAAAAGGTTTTCCACCAAAATTGTGTTTTATGGGTTTGAATATTTAATTCTTGCATGTTGATCAGTTTGGTAGATTTCCCTAGAATCTGTGCTTTCTAATATTTGAATTCCATCCTTTTTATTTACTTGTTTTGAAAAACCCAAAACCTTTTGAATTGATTTACCCAAACAAGAGTTTTAAAAACTATATTCAGTAAATGATTCCCCTTCGTTGTACTATCCTTGTGGGATCGACCAACCCCTGGGTTGTCTATAAATTTATTTGCCCTTTGCTATAATTTGTATGCAGATTTAGCATCGATCAGGAAGCGTGCATCATAGACTTCCTCAGATTCACCATCTGAATCTGATTCAGAGTAAGCATCGTTGTATACTGCTGGCGTCTCCCTGCTGACTTGCTCCTCTCCCTGAGTGCTCTCAATCCTTGCGGGGATGCTAGCAACCTGCTCAGCTCCCTGGCCTTCAGCAACGTGAGCAGTCTGCTCAATATGTGGCGCCCCAGCACTGTCAACTTCTTCATCTGCCTGTTGTCCTGCTCCTGAAGGACCAGCATCCCTATCCCGGGGTGGCATTCCATCATCTGAACTACTGCTACTGCTGCTGGGCTGTTCATTCGATGCTCGAATTTGAACACCCTTCCCTTTTGTCTGCTCTGGTGCATTGAATGCTCCGGCATGCATCATCTGATCAAATACCTTATTAGACAGTGCCTCCTCCTCCGGCACAATTGCTCGGAAAGCATCCACCTTGGGACAAAAAATCAAAAGTATTAAATCTTAACTTCCTATTACTAATCTTCACCTCTTGGTCCATCGATTAATAACTGTAACATACCTCAATCTTCATCTCTCGATCCTTCGATGAGAATAGACTTAAAACAAATCATAGGATTTAAACCAGTTTAAAGGGTTTGAATTATTGAATCAAAACATGCATCACAGATGGAGAAACCCTAGAACCTGTTTAGGGTTCTAGCCTAACATATTAAAGAAAAACATTGCAGGGAAAATTACAGATTGCATTAAAAAACAATAAAGATTTTACAAAAACTAAAGAGGAATTCACAAAAACTTAAAGTGAAAACAGAAAAGTAAAGATAAAAATTCAACAACTGGAAAAGGAACTCAAAAAAGGGACCATAATTCTAAGCTATTCAAGAGTTTATATAGTAGTAGGGTTGAGGCCTTGGATGGTAGGAATTTCCTTCTTGAATTGATGGCTTCAAAAGGAATGATTTTCTTGGTTGAAACTTCCCTTTTGGGGTCTTCATTGCTTCCTAATTGATGAGTAACTTGAATCCCAAGAAATTCTCGCCCAAAATATGTGAAAAAATCCCAGAATTTCGCCAAAATAATTCGCCCCGGTCTAGATGAACATTGCCCCGGCCGAGATGGATTTGCCCCGGTCGAGATGGCCTTCAACTCGGTCGAAATAGAGACCATTTTCGCCACTTTCGACCCTTCTGTGCAGTCTCACGAATTTTGCAATAACATTCACTCCCGAACTCCGATTGGCCTGATTCCCGTTGCATTGGAAATCTAACTCAAATATCTTTCAAATGACATGCTCTATTTGCTCAGATTCCATATGTGGAAGAAGTCGTGACTGTTTCTTTGAACATCAGCTACTTTTGGTACGGGTTTGCATTGGATTTGGCCTAAAACCTGCGAAATCTTACCATGACAAGCATAACACCCTCTACTACACACTCAGGCTCAATTTATTCAAGAAAACAAGCTAAAACTCATGAAAGAAGAGAAAAACAATGCAATAAGAGAGTAGAAAAACGAGCTTATCAAACCCCCCAAACTTAAACACTTGATTGTCCTCAATCAACAAAAGAAAGAATCAAAAGTTCAAGCAGAAGAGTAGTGCAATGCCTCACAAGATTCATCACATTCAAACTCCTAAATCTACTAAACATCAGCATTTTTGAAAGAATCGGAAAATATGTAAACTATGGAAGACTCACATGAAAAGTGTTTCGCTCATTCACTCATGTGTTTAGGATAGTTATGAGATCACACACAAGTCATACAAATCAAGTTCTACCATAGGCTTGCAAATATTCTAAATCTCCACTGCAAAAATGTGCACACAAGTCTAAGATCATAAAAGACTTTATTCAAGGTTGTAATGTAGGCTTTTGTGAAGGGTAGGGAAATATATGGCCAAGTGACTCAAAATCAAACTCAGTGCGTCCACCTCATCAATCTTAATCCACAATCTATCAATATCTACCCAACTTCTTAGATCTCCAACACAACTCATGGCTCTTTTATTCACATATTTTTTTTTGTTTTCCTTTCACATATCCTTTTATGCTCTTAAACCATTTCGAATATTCATTTAAGCTTATAAGGATTACACACACAATTTTTTTTTAATTTTCTTTTCTTCTTTTTCTAGAGCCCAACCTTATCTTTTATTTTTACCCTTATAATAATATCTTATCCTTTATTAAACAAATCCCAACCCACTCTCATAGACAAGAGTTGATTCCCCTATTTATTTCCAACTCATAGACAAAGAAAGAAAATATCATAGGCTCAAAAGGGCTTACTAGGGATAACATTCGATTAGGACAGTGTATGGGAAAATAGGCTAAACAAAGATGGCCTAAAATCACTTCCTAAGCCTGTGCACACTAGCAGTCTTGAAAAAGAAACAGAGCAAGTTCTAGAGAAACTCAAAATTGCAGACACACTCACAATCAAAGTTCAGGCTCAAAAACTCACACTTAGGACAAATTTTCGTCCACAGTAAACATCAAATCATCATCTATCTATCATTCCAATGCAAGTATCAAAACAAGTAATCATGCGGTATTCTACATTCATGGGCATACTCGACCACTATCAAAATCAATGTAAACTAAAGTCAATCAATTCTAATCTCGCATTCTTGTTAGGTTATCATTCTCAAGTTCCCACAATCTCGCGTTTTATTCAAACAAACTTCTAATGCAAAAATTAACATAAAGCAGATAAAAAGATAGAATGTAGTTTCAACACCCTAAATCTTTTTCCCCCCAAACTTATTCGAAAAGCAGAGAGAATAAGTTTGGAGATCAGATCCAGAAATTGAAACTGTACCTCAATTGCTTGCCTCAGACACCAACTTTTTATCCTTCTTTCTTCAATTCTGACCGGCGTGGATTTCTGTCTGCTGGCACTCCATCTCGGCCGTGTCAAGCTCTGTCTTGGCCGGGATGGAGCCTTCTTGTCGACCTCCTTCTCGGTCGAAGTATTCCACATCTCGGACCTCTGTCTCGTTCATGGGAGCCTCTGCCTCGGTCGAAACAGACTTCAATTTTTTTTCAAAAGATAATAAAATAAGTGAAAGCAACAAAATAAAAATTAATCGAAATTACTTGAATAAAACAAAACATAAAGGGTTACCTCAAATTTAGTGCCTTATTTACCGTCGTGGCTCGACTCGGCTCAGCTCACCATGGCAGTCAAGTCCAGACTCGTCGACCCATTGAGTCAATTATGAAGACTTTTCAGTTTTGGATGAAAGTGGTGTACTCGGAAGGAGGCAACTTAATTGCCGATTTCACCGCTCCGTTTCCTCGTTCCCACCGGATTGCTTCTTCTTCTTCCTCCGGTGTCTCGTCATCATCTTCTTCTTCTTCTTCTTCTTCAGCTGCAGTGATCTGGTTGCACTCCCCTTTCCTCTTGTTCTTGTCTATGCAGAAAGTGATCGATTCCTCATTTCCTCTCAGCGTAATCTCCCCCTTCTTGAAGTCGATCAGGACACCAGCTGTGTCGAGGAACTCTCTTCTCAGGATCATGGCAGTGTTGGCATCTTCCTTCATCTCAAGGACAATGAAATCTGCAGGGAAAATAAGGTGACCAACACGAATTAGGATATCCTCTACAATACCTTTGGGCTTGGACACAGATCGGTCTGACATCTGGAGGGTAATTGTGGTGGCTCTCATCTCCCCAATTTCCAACTTTTTGCAGATGGACCAGGGCATCAGGTTGATGCTTGCCCCGGTGTCACAAAGTACATTCGAAAATTCCTTTCCTCCAATCGCGATAGGTATCGAGAAATAGCTTGGGTCAGACCTCTTGATTGGGATCTGCTTCTGTAGGAGTAAGTTGCATTCCTCATGAATCTTCACAGTTTCGTTCTCCACGAACTGCTTCTTCTCGCTCATCAGCCTCCTGAGGAACTTCAAATATCGCGGTATCTCCCTGAGAGCATCAACAAGAGTTATGTTAATGTTCACTTTTTTAAGATTTTCAACAAAACGAGTGAATTTAGAATCTTCCATTTTCTTTGCAAATCTCTGCGGGAAAGGCATAGGAGCAACTGGCTCAACTCTTCTTTCCTCCTTCTCTTTTTCTTTCTCGCCCAGTCTGGGCTTTTGTTTCGATCGAGATGCGGCTGTCTCGGCTGTTCTGCTTTGCTTCTGCCCCGGCCGTGTCTGGCTTGTCTTGGCCGGCCTACTCCTCTCTGCCTCGACTGGGATGGACTCCATCACGGTCGAAATAGAGAGGTCTCCTGCGAGAATTTCCTCCTTTGCTTCTTCTAATTCTCCTTCTGGTTTGCTCGGGCCTTCATACTTCCTTCCGGATTGCAGCGAGATGGCATTCACTGACTTCTCCTTTGCTGGATTTGTCTCCGTCGTGCTCGGAATTTGGCCCGATTTGTGCTGATTTCCCAAGGTGGCGGCAATCTGACTCAATTGGGTGTCCATCATCTATAGATGCTTTGTCATCAGTTGCATGTGGTTGGCCATCCCTTTCACTTCATTCTCCACCTTGCCGAATCTGTTGTCTGAGCTCTTTATAAATTTTTCATGTGTCTCTTCCAGCACAAACTGCTTTTTCTCCACAATCTCACCTCCTGTACCTACATCAAAACCAGGGGAAGGGTTTTCTGCAACAGTGGGGTTAGCATAAGAAAAACCAGGGTGAGATCACCCATGGTTATAGTGATACCCCTGATTACCTCGGTAGTTATTGTGATAACCACCGCCAATGTAATTTACCTCCGAATTCGCAGCTCCAGATGATCTGTTGCTCCCCGATTGATGTAGTCAGCCTCCACTGGAACAATTGTTACACTCGGCTCAGTAGCAGCTGCAGCTTTTGCTGTCTCCAGCTTCTCAACTTCTTCTCGGAGCTTCTTCACCTCCGCAACCACATCAAATTCTGGCTTTGTCTCCACTGCTTTGACTGGCATCTGTCTCTCAGTTGGCCACTAGTGACTGTTCATGGCCATATCTGCCAATAATCTCATACTCTCTGCACCACTTTTCTTCATCAGGATCCCGCCAGAAGATGCATCCACCATCTCCTTCATGTGTGGGTTCAGAACCTCATAGAAATGGCAAACCTGCATCTCGAGATCAATTCCATGTCCAGGGCAGAGTCGCAGGAGCTCCTTGTACCTCTTCCAGGCTTCATGTAAGGACTCATCATACAGCTGCTTGAATGTAGTGATGGCAACTTTCCTTTTCAACAGTAGGCTCGGTGGGAAGTAGTTGGTGAGGAATTCTGCTCGAAGCTCCTCCCTTGTCCCGATTTGGCTTTTGTCAAGCCCAGCATACCAAGACCTTGCCTCGTCTCTGAGGGAGAATGCGAAGAGTCTCATCCTGATGATGTCCTGGGGGACTCTATTCTGCTTCACAGTGTCGCACACCTCGACGAACAGATTGAGGTGGGCGTATGGATCTTCAACGGCTCTCCCCCCAAACTGGTTCTGTTGCACCATCTGTATCAACCCTGTGTGCAGCTCAAAGTTGTTGGCGTTGATGCCAACCCTGAATCCAGCCTCTTCCTGTTGTGGTAAGAATCGGTCCAAGATTGACCTCTGTGGCACCACCACCTGTCTGTTATTTAGTTCCGTCAGACTTGCAGCTTGCTCCGCCTGGGTGGCTTGGGATGCAAGAAGTTGCGCCCTTATTTGCTGCACCTCATCAACAAACTGCCTCTGCTCTTTCGGTGTCATGTTTTGAAGTGGGGCTTCTTGATTTGCTTCCATCTCAAAGTTCAGCTTCTTTCCTTTCTTTCTGTTGTTTCTGCAGGCTGCTTCAATCTCTGGTATGAAGGGCTCGAGTGTTTTACCTTTGTTCCGCGTGTTCATGCAACTGCACAGAAAATGAGGAAAAATCAGGTTGTCCCGGCCGTGGCAGATGTTGTCTCGACCGGGATGGAAAATTAATCTCGATCGTGGTGGGACTCACCTCGGCCGAAACAGACACAAACACCAACACACACACACACAAAGAAGAAACAGAACAGACTCCAAAGACAAAGAAAAATAACACTAAACTCAAAAATTAATAAAAATTAAGAAAATACAACCCAATCCATAAGTTCTTCAAATAGTCCAGTAATGACTCGCCGTCTGACTATCCCTGGCAACGGCGCCAATTTGATCGATGCAAAAACCTGCATACATATTATAACATAGGAGAAATAAATTTATAGACAACCCAAGGGTTGGTCGATCCCACAGAGATAGTGCAACGAGGGAGAATCATGTACGGAATATAGTTTTCAGAACTTTTGTTTGGGTGAATCAAACTTTGAAGGGGTTTTGGGGTTTTCAAAGCAAGTAATTAAATAGAGAAAATTCAAATATTAAAAAGCACAGATTTTAGGGAAATCTACCAATCTGATCAACATGCAAGAAACAAATATTCAAACCCAGAAAAGATAATTTTGGTGGAAAATCTGATAAGGTGGAATCAATTCCTTGGTCAGGCAATTAAATCCTAAATTATTAACTAGTGGTTATCTCCTCTCGGTCTCAAACACACAAAGCTAATTGATTTCAATAAAGATTAGATTTTTCCTACGATTGAATTCTTCTTGGTCGGACAGAAAATCAAAAGTATTAAATCCTAACTTTCGATTATTAACCTTCACCTCTCGGTCCATCGATTAATGACTGTAACCTACCTCAATCTTCATCTCTCGATCCTTCGATGAGAATAGACTTAAAACAAATCATAGGATTTAAACCAGTTTAAAGGGGTTGAATTATTGAATCAAAACATGCATCACAGATGGAGAAACCTTAGAGCCTGTTTAGGGTTCTAGCCTAACATATTAAAGAAAAACATTGCAGGGAAAATTAAAGATTGCATTAAAAAAGAATAAAGGTTTAACAAAAACTAAAGAGGAATTCTAAAAAACTTAAAGTGAAAACAGAAAAGTAAAGATAAAAATTCAACAACTGGAAAAGGAACTCAAAAAAGGGACGATAATTTTGAGCTATTCAAGAGTTTATATAGTAGTATGGTTGAGGCCTTGGATGGTAGGAATTTCCTTCTTGAATTGAAGGCTTGAAAAGGAATGATTTTCTTGGTTGAAACTTCCCTTTTGGGGTCTTCATTGCTTCCTAATTGATGTGTAACTTGAATCCCAAGCAATTCTCGCCCAAAATATGTGAAAAACTCCTAGAATTTTGCCAAAATAATTCGCCCGATCGAGATGAACATTGCCCCGGCCGAGATGGATCTGCCCCGGCCGAGATGGCCTTCAACTCGGTCGAAACAGAGTCCATTTTCGCCAATTTCGACCCTTCTGCGCAGTCTCACGGTTTTGGCCATAACTTTCACTTCCAAACTCCGATTAACCTGATTCTAGTTGCATTGGAAAGCTAACTCAAAGATCTTTCAAATTACGTGCTCCATTAGCTCAGATTCCATCTGTGTAAGAAGTCGAGACTGTTTCTTTGAACATCTACTGCTTTCGGTACGGGTTTCCATTGAATTTGGCCTAAAACCTGCGAAATCTTACCATGACAAGCATAACACCCTCTACTACACACTCATGCTCGATTTATTCAAGAAAAAAAAGCTAAAACTCATGAAAGAAGGAAAAAACAATGTGATAAGAGAGTAGAAAAATGAGCTTATCAGGGTATATAGCATCCTATCCTTCATTACCTGCGCCGCGCTCCTCTGCTTATTGGATAGGTTGGACTGTGCCTTCGTCTTGGCGAGTGTCACCAATTGACCGTGTGAGATGTTGACCTCAGCATCCTCATTTTTAACAACTCCGGTGTATTCTGGAGCCCATCTCTCATGAAGAGTTATGGTGGAGGTAAGGGATTGAATGGGGGTACCGGACTCAATAGGCAAATCCGAGGAGGTCGTATGGACCGATGGTTTGGAATGATGAGATTGGGTGGGGGAATCTGGATTAGCAGCCATTGATAGTAGGGAAACTTGGGAAAATTTGAGTAGGGATTCTGGGAAATTTCGGAGAGCTCAAAAGTTTGAAAGCTTTGGTTAAGGGATTTGTATTTCTGTAAAGTGAGGGAAGTCGAGTGAGAGAAGCGTATATTCCTTACGGGTAAAGATCCGACGGTTGGTGTACTTTTCTTCAGATCCAATGGACGGCTAGGCTTCACGAGGACATTTCGTATGGTGACCCACGTCCCTAAGAACTCGAGTGCTGATGATGTGTCACACCCTGGTTCGTCGCCGCCGTCTGCATGCATTAAATGCATGATTTGAAATTCAAATATGTCCCGCATTTGATCTTCCTCGAAATTCGGAAATTGCTGAGTGTTATGGCTCATCAACCAAATACTTAGCAGTGGGGACCTAGTAGTCATAGGATCTGCTGAGAGTTAAGACTCAACAACCAAAATCTAGTAGGCAAAAAAATAATTTACGGCTTGACTGCTCAACTTATGAGAGCTTGGACTCAGCAGTCTAGACTTAGCATCCAATTTCTTGTATTTAATATTCTGAACCCTTGGCCTTCTGACCACCCTAGGTCACTTCTGTCTCCGATTTAACATGCCTTATATATTTGTCGATTACTCTCTCTAAGCAACTTTTCGAATTTCGAGAGTGGTACTGAGCCGACGTGATCTTTTTGAAGAATGTTCCCGTCCATTAATTGTGAAAAAAACAGGGCTATTTTACTTATAAGTAACACCTTATGTAGGAAGCTTTGGCATCACTTCTCTGCTTTTCTACACATCATCTTCCTTTCATTTCTTCGAACCTAGACAAATTTTCTGCTATCACCTTTGAAAATGTTTTCTCCTCAAGAACTCACCGTCTATCAAAATCAGATTCTTCACGAGTCCAGCTTGTATGTTGAGTATGAGTCGGAGTACAGAGTTGCTAAGGAGGTAATGGCTAGCCTCCGCCACAATGGTCTGGAGCAGTTTGTCTGCCTAACTCCTCGTCATTTCCAAGAGACACATCTGCTGAACTTTATCCATTCATGCGGTTCTACTGAGAACGCAGTGTATGGCATCTTCGACAATTAGCTCGTCCGATGGACGCCCGACACTTTCGCTACGTACTTCGGCCTTCACCGGGGTCCCTTGCAAGTTTGGGATTATGGCCGGGCGGGATACGACGCCGGAGTGGATGGCTTGGGACAAGTGGAGGTACTCTCCCTTTTATGAGTTCAGTCCGACGGCCTCCTCGTACGGTCTAAAAACATCTTACAAGGTGATCTTCGACATCATCAACAACATGATCATCGGTTTTGAGCACGATGAGTCAAATTTCACAATGGAAGTTTGGAGAGCCATGATTGTGATTCACAATAGAGCCGACGTGGACTGGGCCGCATTCATCTTTCAGAGCGTGCGGGAGTGTGTTCAGTATTTCCCTGACGTTCCGCTCACTTGTGGGATGTAGATGAGTTGGCTTCTTGAGCGAAGGTCTCCAAATATCGCTGAGGGTCAATCCAATCTCAGGAATTTCGATTTCTATCCCTTGAGGCCTCGTTCACCTCGCTAGTTGTAGGCGTTGTACCTCTCCTTCTTCTCTTGTTTGATGTAAATCCCCTTTTTGTATATCTTCAATGTTGGAATGGAAGCGAAGTTCTCCCCTTATTGCAGTGTATTTTCATACTGAATTTCTCATAACTGAACCTTGCCTTCGCATCTAATTTCAGGTTTTAGAAGATGCACACACCACAGTAGTTAATACTCTTCGAGCTTAGCGCATAATTCTTCAATAAATAATCTTTGAATATGACTTAGCTTTCTGCTGAAATGCTCAGAACATGGACTCAGCATTCAATCCTCTAACAGACATCCAAGACCTTTTGACATAGTATTCCACAACATAGGAACTGCTGAGAGTTGGGACTCAGCAACCAAATGCTTAGCAAACAAAATTTCAACAACAAGAAGTAGCAGCTCAAAAATGTAAGGTAGGATACGTTTATCGTCATTTTCTCTGAAAATATCCAGAAATACAAGAAATACACGAAAACAAATAAATCCAAGATATCCTTGAAAGCTAGATATCCAGAAATCCTTGAAAACTAGAAATCCAGAAATTCATGAGAAAATGAGAACTTGGACTCATTCATCCATGCCTTCTTCAAGTTCCACAAGGCCTAGCTTTAAACAAAGCTCTTTGAAACGGGCCTCTGCTAGCAGTTTGGTAAAGATGACTACAATCTGATCTTTTGTGCATATATATTGGACGTCGATATCCTTCTTCTCTTGATGATCTCTGATGAAGTGATGACGGATATCAATATGCTTCGTCCTCGAATGATGAACTAGGTTCTTCGTTATGCACATTGCACTATTGTTGTCGCAGAAGATCGGCACACATTCAGGAGCAATATCTTGCAATTGTTGCCGAATCCACAAGACTTGCGAACAACAACTTGCAGCTGCTACATACTCTGCTTCAGTAGTAGATGTAGCCATTGAGTGCTGCTTCTTGCTAAACCAGCTAATGAGCTTGTGTCCGAGGAATTGGCATGTCCCGCTGGTGCTCTTCCTATCAATCTTACACCCTCCAAAGTCTGAATCTGAGTAGCCACTCAATGCTAGACCATTTGACCTTGGATACCAAATTCCTAGACCCTCGGTGCATTTGAGATATCGTACAATCCTCTTAGCAGTGTCCATGTGCGACTTATTGGGATTTGCTTAATATCTCGCACATAGACCAACAACATATGATATATTTGGTCTGCTAGTAGTGAGATATAACAGTGAACCGATAATACCTCGATAGAAGGTAGGATTCACATCATCTCTTTCCTTTTCAAGTGCAGCTATACAGGTCGTGCTGATTTGAATTCTCAAGCTCTTCGTCTTCTCCAGACAATACTTAGCAATCAGATCGCGAGTGTATTTTCTCTGATGAATGAATATCCCCTCGCTTGACTGCTGAACTTGAAGTCCTATAAAATACGACATCTTCCCCATAATACTCATCTGGAAATTGCTCGTCATAAGCTTCGAAAACTTGTCGCACAAGTTTGAATTCTTTGATCTAAAAATAATGTCGTCGACATAAATTTGTACCAGCAATATGCTTCCTTCATCTTTAATGCGGAAGAGAGTCGGGTCTATGTTTTCTTTCTTAAATCCATTAGCTATCAAGAACTTACACAAAATTCCATACCACGCTCTTGGTGCCTGCTTCAAGCCATATAACGCTTTCCAAAGCCTATATACTTGGTTTCCCTGCTAAAAGCCTGGTGGTTGCTCAACATAAACTTCCTCCTTGAGCTCACCATTAAGAAAGACACTCTTCACATCCATTTGCATCACAGAGAACTCATGATGTGCAGCATATGCTAGGAATAAACGAATAGCTTCCAGTCAGGCTACTGGAGCAAATGTCTCGTCATAGACTATTCCTTCGCATTGTCTGTAGCCCTTTGCTACTAGACGAGCTTTGTTGCGAATGACCATTCCTGACTCATCTTTCTTGTTCTTAAACACCCACTTGGTTCCAATAACACTCTGAAGCTCTGGTCTATCTACTAGATCCCACACATGATTGCGCGTGAACTCTGCTAGCTCCTCATGCATAGCATTTACCCAATCTGAACATCGTAGAGCATCTTCAACCTTCATAGGCTCCTCGTGCGAAATATAGCACGCTAGCATCGCATTGCCTTGTCTCGACAGAATTGGATCATTGATGTCACCAAGGACATCATCCTAAGGATGATCGCGTAACCATTTTGGCTTCGAATTGCTAGATTCTGGAACATCAACATCGGCCTCGCCTGCTGGGTTGTTGTCTGCTACTACATTTTCCTCAGCAATCTCCGGGGGTTTAGCATTCTGGATCTCAGCATCTAGCAACTCAGAATCTGGAATTTCAGCAACAGGGACTTCAGTAGCTTGAACTTCAGCAGCCTGATCCTCAACATTATTCATATGCTCATCAACGGCTTTGGCAGCATCATCAACAGTTCCTTCACCGTCGTCAACACCTCTTGTTGGATCTAGAATTTCTTCATCGTCTCCATTAAGTGATCCCAAGATATCCTAATTATCATTAAGATAAATAGGATTGGTGGCCTCAGCATGATCGTTAGCATCACTGGCCTGGTCAGCAGTTTGGTCACCTCCTGAGTGCGTCTGGTTCGGATTGCAATCACTCATAGACTTAGTCGGGTCAATACACTTATTTTCAAAAGAATTCAAGATCGATTGACCATGTACATCATCAGTCTCATGATTGCTATCCTTTTTCTCTTTTACATCTCTGCGCACTAAGATTGACTTATCAAAAATAACATTGCATGTTATTTCCACAACTCTGGTTGTCTTGTTTAATACTCTATAGCCTTTGTGAGAAGGGTGACCATATCCAAGGAACACACCTTCATCAGACTTAGGCGAAAAAGTATTAAGCTTCGACTTCCCGTTGTTTTGAATATAACATGTCGAACCAAAAGCACGGAGATGAGTAACAGAAGGCTTACGACTGTTGTATACTTCATAAGGAGTCTTAATGAATCTGCCATTGATTGCGCTCCTATTTTAAGTGTAACAAGCACTCATCACGGCTTCTCCCCAATACTTTCCACTCAATCTAGAGTCGTCAAGCATGGACCGTACTGCTTCTTTCGATGTCCTATACCTTCGCTCTGCTAATCTATTCTGTTGGGGAGTCCTAGCAGTGGACTTCTCATGACCAATACCATCTTCTGTGCAAAAATCCATCAAGATTCCATTGCAAAATTCGGTTCCATTGTCTGATTTAATCCTCTTGATTGTAACTTCTTTGCTATTTTGCTCCTTGAGGATTAGCTCCGGTAGGATGAGTTTTAATTCGTCTTTGTTCTTTAGCAATCGAACCCATGTGTACCTGGACTAGTCATCTACAACCACAAGTGTATAAATCTTTCTACTTACAGTGGGTGGAGTGACTGGGCCAAATAGACCCATGTTCAATAGCTCTAGGATCCTCTCTGAAGTGGCCTTCTCCGGGTTGGATCTGAATGATGCTTTGGTCTGCTTCCCTTGCTGGCAAGCTTTGCACACACCTTCCTTGCGAAAAGTCTCAGCAGGCAGACCTACAACAAGCTTATTCTTGGAAAGATGGTTAATGGTTTTAAAATTCAGATGATTTAACCTTTTGTGCCATAGCCAAGTTGTCTCTTCCTTACTCAATGCTACAAAAGCATGAATGTTGTTGACCGCTTTGCCAATCAACAATATATATGCCACCTTTGCGGATGCCTTTGAGCTTAACTTCACCTGTAGCATTGTCCGCAATAGAATATCCAGTATTAAAGAAAGAGACAGTGTACCCATTTTTGCATAGCTGGCTAATGCTTAGCAGGTTGTGCTTGAGGTTGGATATGAGCGCTACATTGATAATCCTCAATCCATTTCGCTCTTTGCATCCTCTCCCAACCACTCTGCCTTTCCTATTATCAACGAACATGACTATGGGGCCATAAAATCTTTGGATGTCAGAGAACAACTCTTCATCCCCCGTCATGTGGGCTGAAAAACCGCTATCGAGGATCCATTCATTTGACATACTTGATGTCTTAGCACATGGATCCTCATCCTGCAAAACAATCAGCAAGTTGTTTTAGCGGGTCCTGCGGGATTAGCATAGATCATGGTTCCTTTTCAAACCCACATCTTGGTGTTCTTCAAGATTTTCTTCTTGATCTCACCCTTCCCAACCTTCTCGACCTTAGGATAAGTACACTTATCATAGTTGGATCTAGGTGTGGTTGTGTGCTTAGCCTTCCTAGTCTTTTGAAATAGAAATGGTTTGGACTCAGGCCTCACATAGGTGTCCCGCCTATGTGGTGTGTATTGATGATATTGAGGTCTTACTGCATGGTAGTTAACCTGCTTGCCATTATGGAAGGAAGGATACGCTTTCCTAGCATTTGGAACAAAATGCTCAGCATTCCTTCTCGACATTGCTGGGAATGACTGCTTAGCAGTATGCTTAGCATTGGCTTGTTGTGTCCTCTGCTGAGGTCTAGCATATGCCTTCTTAGCATGTGATCTCTGGTTCCTCTACTGAGGTACAACAGATGCACTCTGCTTATATCTTTCCCCCTGCTTAGCATTTGAGGATTCAACCGTCATCTTTCCCTTAGTATCCTCTTTAGCATATAACTTTCCATGAGAGACGAATTGAATCTTTCTCTACTTAGAAGTTTCTGCCTTATTAAGGTAATCATCCTCTGAGTCTGAATGAGTAGACTCCTCTATTTGATGTGTGATAGCTGGAAAATAAATACTCATAGAAATTACCTCCTGAGCTTCGACTGCTAGAGCCGATTCAGCAGGTTGCTCAGCATCTGCATCAACATTCTCAACAATATTTGCCATTAGCACGAGCATGGCTTCCTCGTCATCTTCTTAGAGGAATAATAATACTCCTCGTCATTATCTGGGATGTTAGGTACCTCAGTCTTTGTCAGCAAAGCCCTGGGTATGGCTTTAACAACACGTCTCTCAAATCTTTGCTTCAGGCGCTCTTTCTCCTCTTTAGTGGCTTTCAGACACTCATGCTTGAGATGATCTGGCGAATCACACTCTAAACATGTCCTAGGCTTTCACTCTGCTGAGCAGGTGGATGATGAAGAAAGCTTAGCTTCCTTGGCTTCTTTCTCGGCTTTAGCTTCGTGCATCAGCTTCTGAAGCTTTCTCATCTGCTCTTCCAGCTCGCTGATCTTTACATCAGCAGGTTGAGAACCTGAGGTTGAGACAACCTCCTTTGGTGGCGATGCTGGAGCATATTTCTCACTACGGAAAGGCTTCTTGAGCTTCCATTTGCTGGGATCTCTCTTAGCGAAGAATGCTAAGTCTTCAGAGTTGGCAGCGGGTGTCGATTGAGCTTGTGCCACGACTGCTTCATTCTTCTTTGACTGCTGGATTATAAACTCGTGAGTTTTAAGTTGAGCAAATACCTTGGATGTTGACATGTTGCTGAGGTACTTTTCGCTCAAACTTATCATCTTCACGAACCGGTCTTCTCTTGGGATGTTCATCTCCCCATTGTCATATGTCTTTCCCAGGTTGCGAAGCTCTCCAACGATAGTATAGAACCTTTCCTCCATAGCCTGAATCGATTCACCTGCATGCATAGAGAATGATTCATATTTGTCAACAGCTACCTGGAGCTTGTTGCGCTTCATTTGATCGGTATCCTGGGAGGATTCACAGACATAATCCCACATCAGCTTGGCTGTGTCAAAGTCCAAGGCTTTATCTGTAGGGTTTGAGTCTACGATGGGCAACACGAGTTGTCATTATGAATTTCTTGCCAAGGGTCGTTCTTAGGATACCAGGAATAAATTTTAATTAAATAAACCATGCGAATCCTATACATGCTCCTATAAAATTAATTGCATAGGATGGATCTAGAGAATACCTGATTTCACCGTTTGATCTACAGATCTAGATCGGAGCCAACAACGATGAAATAACCTTAGATCTGATATAGAACGCCGGCGACAGATAGTGGTTCCTACAGATCTGATCTTCTGATCTGTTCCCATGCTCCTTGGAAATCTGGTGAGGATTATCTACCAAGTTGAATCCGAGATCTGGAGAAATCGATCAAGTTTCTCCCCTTCCGGATGGCCGCCGCCTTCTCTCCCCTTTTACTGATTACACTGAAAGTCTAACTTGATCTGATGGAGAGAAGGCCTTATATAGTGTTAGGGTTTTGAGAAACCCTAACCCTAATGGGCTCTGAGCAGTTAATGGGCCAGACCAGGGATCAGATGCAAATAATAAAGTGGGCCCTCTTTATTAATTAATCCTTCCTTGTTCAACCCAGAACATAATTAATTAATAAAACATTGTTTTAACCTTCACCACGGTAACAATGTTGACTCGCCCCTTTATTACCACGTTATTAGGAACGGGTTGCACCAAACTAACATGATACACATATTTAAGGCTTTAGACATTCATTAATTAATTTGGCCTATGACAATTAGCCACAATTAATTAATCTCTTATTTCCTGAGTTACACCACTCACTCCTTTTCACTTATGCCTGAGTTAAAAAATTCAACCTGCAGGGTTTAGCATAATGAACCTTGTGAGCTCCTCAGGGAATGTCACCATCCTGAAACGGATATGCTTACCAAAACGTCCAGACTAAGCAGGCCACACACAAATTGCCAACACCCAAAATACAAGTATAAGAGTACATGTAAGACTCGCCACTCTAGTAAATCAAAGTGTGGTCAATCTGTGTGTGCCCCTTATCCTTCAGTTAGGTTTAAGATCATAGGAAGTATGTTAGGGATCTGGCTCATTCATATGTCAATGAGAATGGCACATCCCACTGTTGATCCCATCAATACATAACCATGTACCGACACATCAAGTAGCTAGGATAAGCCCACTTATGAACCGATGTGCCGCAGCTTAGACCGACAGCCTATCCAGGGACCGTCTCAGCTGTGATACTGTTTATATCTCGCTAGGTCAAACGATCCATATGATCCTCTGTGATCTCCTACACACCATAAGGTCATCCCTATCTACGAGATAATAGGATATTATGGTTCGTTGTATGTTTGTTCTATCAGACAGCGAGCATTGTTGCGGCAACATATATGAAGACCAGTGTACAAAACACTTAATCATATATGCTTTCAGTATATAATCCCAACATTATCTGCCATCATCGGAGGCAAAGAATCAAGGATAAGCTTCTTTGCTAGGTGCTCTAATTGTGCTCTCTTCTTATCCTCTATAGTATACTCCTCGAATGGCTTTGGGATCATTTGAGGTGGTGGTGGTTATCCTTCAGCAACCTGTCCTATAAAAGCGTTAGCTTTCATAATTTTAATTAGACCTTTCTTAAGTACATCCTCCATCTCCGGATGAATGATTTGAAGTTGTATGATGGCCATCTTCTGCCATGAGTTAAACTTCTCCTTGGTATACTTGGGCAGGGTATGGTTCATCATGACAAACTTTGGAACCTAAGCTAGACAAACAAAGAAACAAAATACCAGCGCAAGGAAGAACTAGATCTTGTCTTAAAGCGACTCAGAAGTAGTCGGTCTTTCTACCTCCTGCTCTGATACCACTTGTTTGTCCCTAGATCAGAGTCGTCGTGGTGAATACAACAAGCACACACGAAATGCAGCAGAATATTAACGTTCACTTGCACACTTTGGTTCTTTAACAAGATTGTTTAGCTCAGCTTTCACTTAGGGTTTCTTACAAATATACACTAGCAACTTGGTTGCTAGGTTTCAAATCAAACACAAGAAACAGTAGGCCATAAAATAGTAAACAAACACAAAATTTATAGTGGTTCGATCAAATCAATCTACGTTCACTCCTTAGTCGAAATGCTAAGAATTTCACTAAAAAGTATACGAAATAAAAGGATTCACCGAACACTTGTTGTAGGCGGTGAGCTTTCGAGCCAGCCACAGCAAAGCTATCCTCTGTTACTTCGTTCTTCTCAGTCCAAAACTACGGGCAAGTCAAGGGCGGCACCTTCGTAAAACTTGTCCTTCGCTGCTAAGGGGAGCTTTTAAAGTTCTCTCCTGAACTTTTCTAGTTTTGGCAAAATTCCCATCGGAGTCAATCTCTTTTAAGAGATGTGACTGCTAGATGCTTCCTAGGATGGAAGGTATCCTAATGATTGAAGATTCTTGAACAAAGTCAATGAATCTCTTCAATGAAGTGTCAGATATTCATTGGAGACACTTCTGGTTGTTGAGAGCTTTGAATACACTTTTATCTCGTGCTCTCAACTGACTACTTTCTCACACTTTTGCTTCTCAAAGGAATCTCGCTGTTAATACTTTTTCAGATATGGTTGAGGTTCCTTAGCTCTTGAGTAATGGAAGCAGTAGTCATCTCTCACTTCTGAACTTGTCTTTTATACTTAGAGATTCAAACTTTGAATCTCTATACCCGTTAGACACAACGACTTCTTCGTCCAAGAGTGGTTCAACTTTATCCGTCCTATCCAGCGTCGTACAGTACTTTCCGACCTACTTCGGCAAAGTTTTGTCCTTTGTGTGTACGTCTGTCAGAACGGTAGTGTAGAAGTCGTTAATTGCTAAGCCTTTTCAGAACGATCTGCTAAGCCTTCCTATCAATTTGCTAGACTAGTATCGGACTACTGGCTGCTCAGCAGTTGCTCATGTTCTAGCATTTGATTCATTTGACTCTGGATTGCTAATGCCTTTAGCAATCTGCTACCTGCTAGCGAATGCTGACTCCTTCAACATCCCGCTATACCTTACTTTTAGCAAATGCTAATCTCCTTCTAGCATTCTGCTACTTGATCTTCTGTCTGCTAAGCACTTCATTCTAGCAGTCTCTTCTTTGACATAGGATTGCTAACGCCTTTAGCAATCTCCTCCTTAGCACTTGATAGCTTTTATCTTTAGCAGTCTTCTTCGTCTGCTAATATCTCTAGCATCCACAACCTTCTAGGAGTGATTCTGGCAGTCTGATCTATTATAACTCTATACTTTAGCCTATACAGGACATTTACAAGAGTTGCAAGACTATACTAGAATTTAGCAATTGATCGACCAATCTACTATGGTTTGATCCAACAAAACCTTTTACAATACGATCCTAAGGGAGATTTAGGAATAATTTCCCAACATCGAGCTATGGCATTGAACAAGTTGGAAGACTTTAGGGACAAAGCATACGAGAACAATGTCATCTACAAGACGCGGGAAAAGAGATTCCATGACCGAGGGATCCGCCAACACGTCATCAACTCTGACGACAAGGTCCTCCTCTTCAACTCCCGCCTTCGATTCATATCGAGCAAGTTGTAGTCAAAGTGGACTGGTCTGTACACAGTGGTCTGCCAATTTCTGAATGGTGTGGTCGAGCTGGCCGGTCAAGACGGAACCACTTTCAAGGTGAATGGGCAGAGGTTAAAGAAGTATTACACCCTGCTCCAAATTGGTGTAGTGGAGGTGTACTGTCTAGATCGTCCGTAGTTCCAGGTATTGTCTAGCTAGCGACATTAAACCAAGCACTTGTTGGGAGGTAACCCAACACTTTACAGTTTTTCTTTCTTTGTCGAAATCTTATTTTTTGAAATAGTCTAGTTGAGTCATTAGGAAATTGAGTCCTTGAATTTATTTTTGAGTCTTCAGATTTAGTTTTCTGTCTGTTCAGGTCTGCGTCGATCGACATAGAAGCTATGTCGATTGACACCATTTTTATGTTCGCATCGATCGACACGCATCAGCGTCAATAGACGCCAAATTCTGATTCATTTTTAAATATATATTAAAAAATAATGAAAATTAGGCCCGTGTCGATTGATGCGGATTCTGTGTCAATCGATGCAAGCGTTTCATAGGCATGGGCGAAGGGTTTTAAACCCAATTTTTTTTTATTTCATTCATTAAATTTGATTCTAGCGTATTTGGGGATGCATTATTTTTGTTAGCTTGGGTGCTTGGACATAAATTGGGTGAAATTTATCTCGATTCGGGATGCAATATGGGGGAAATAGGTGAGAATTGAATGACGGTTAGGCCAATTTTACATGGGTAGCTGCAACATGAACTTAATTGAGTAATTTTTGTGTTGTTGCTTGGAAATTTTGTGAAGTAAACAGGATGTTATTTTGACATTTTTTTCCTCTATCCTTGCAGTTAGCTATGGCCTTTCGACCACATTTCGCTAACCCGAAAGCAGAGGAGCTCTTTAAGAAATTCTATGGCCCAAAGTTTAGAGTCAGACAGACCCTCTACCCTTGTGTAGAGACCATGAACCTATTAGGGATTCGGGCTGATGTTGAGGCCTTTCTGAGGAGAGCAGGATGGGGTAGTTGGATGACAGCACTGTGGCCCACGTACCCATCGCTTGTGAGGGAGTTCTTCGCCTCACTCCAAGTTTATGAGGTCCAATCGGAGTCCAAGCCCACGACCATCAGTTTCCAGCTGCTCAACCAAACTTTCCATCCTCTAGGGATGTATTGGACGGTTTATGGGGAGTTCCAAAGGATGGCATCGGTTTCCTCCCTGACTCTTTCAACATGGTCGAATTTTGGCAACAGATTGCAGCAGAGGCCGAATTGAATGTGGAAGAGTTTGATGCAGGAGGCATGAAAGCCTCTTCCATCGAGAACCCGGTGTTCTGATATCTTCAGCAATGTATGGGGGTGTCGATTACCGGTCGCCACGAAAGTGCAAAGGTACGGTTTGGCAAGCTCTATGCCATTTACTGCATGTTGACAGGAGAGCGCTTTACCTTCGCCGCATTGATTATGGATCACTGGAGGCAGCAAGTGAAGGCCACAAAGGGGAGCATATGGAGCGGGGGATTGATTACCCCGATCGCGGTGCATGTGGGGATCGATCCTGCTGACATCGAGATGCTACCTGACACCAGAGGACTCGGCACTGCACAACTGTTGCAGATGCAGATGCTTTCAGCACGTGAGGGTGGATGGGCATTGAAGATGTTCAATGGAGACAAGTTTCCACTCCCACAGCCAGACCTCACACATGTCACGAATCTCCATTTTCGTGACAATTGGTTGATGAGCACCCCCGCCCACATGCAGCTTATGGTTGGGCCACTGGGAGAGCTGGTATTTCCCATCTCAGTCACAGACCGCAGACCTTTTCAGACCAGCGAGCGTGCACCCGTGAGGAGCAGCGGGAGGAGAGGCGTAGGCGCCGCCGTCTGACTTCAGAGAGTCGGTAGGATTCACCCCCGACTGATGCTGCGGGGGATGATGCCCCCGAAGAGGAGGAGCACAATGAGAGAGCCGGTGAGATCCCGGGCGGGGCCGATGGAGCCTCGTCTAGTCTTTTTGCGGGAGACTCTTCCTCTTCTGAGGTGGATCTAGCCATCTCATAATTATCTAATTATTCCTATGTAGGTTTCTTCATTTTGAGACAAAAAATAAACACAATTAATTCTCTCCTCCTGTCAATAATTTTTATTTCTCAATCCATCAATTATTAACTATAAACCTAGATCTCAATTCACCTCTCGGTCCATCTTTTAATCTAGATTATAAAATTAAACCAGAGAATTAAACCATGCTTTCAGAGTTGATATCAATTAAACATGCTTCAGAAAAGAAATCTCAACCCTAGAACCTGTTTAGGGTTCTAGCCACAAATCATGACTAGAAAGTAAATAAACATTAAATTAATACCTTGCAAAAACAAGAGGAACCTTGAATACAAAACTCCAATGTCTACAAGCTCCAAAATATGCTAAAGGAATGATAAAAATTTCGTGCAAGGGTTGAGTTCATATATATAG
The DNA here is from genome assembly GCA_026898455.1 of Plectranthus barbatus. Taxonomy (NCBI): domain Eukaryota; kingdom Viridiplantae; phylum Streptophyta; class Magnoliopsida; order Lamiales; family Lamiaceae; genus Plectranthus; species Plectranthus barbatus. The sequence goes on from JAPKLW010000198.1 coordinate 315,093, forward strand.
AGGGAGGAAAAGACCTAATTTGAGTATTGGGTTAAAATAGCAAAAATTGCCAAAATAGGCCAAAACAGCCTTATCGGGCCTCTGTGCCGATCGACGGAAATCCTATCGATCGACACAACCTTCAAGTCAAAATCCGGGCTGAATTTGCATCATTTTTGCAACTTGGTCCTCTATCTCGATCGACGAGGAAAATTTCGATCGACAGGAATGCACGTGTCGATCCCCTTCTGTGCAGTCTCACGGTTTTGGCCATAACTTTTGCTCCCGAACTCCGATTGACCCGATTCCAGTTGCGTTGGAAAGCTAATTCAAAGATCTTTCTCTTTAAATGATCCATTAGCTTAGATTCGACGTGTGGAAGGATTCGTGACTGTTCCTTTGAACATCATCTGCTTTCGGTACGGGTTTCCAATGAATTTTGCCTAAAACGTGCAAAAATCACCCATCAAAGGCATAAAACCCACCAAAATAGACTCATGCACAAAAATAAGCAAAATCATAACAAAATGTACTTGAAACAATGGAGAAAAATATAGATAAGTGTGTATAATTATGAGCTTATCAAACCCCCCAAACTTGAATATTAGATTGTCCTCAATCGAAGAAAAGAAGAAAGATATATCAAGCAGTTGAAAGTGCAATGCCTCACAAGATTCATCACAATCAAGGTTCATCAATCCACATCACACAAGCAATTGAAAGAGATAAGATATTCATCAACTTCGGAAGACTCACGGGAAAGTGTATCGCTCAATCACTCAAGTGTTTAGGTTTCAAATGAAGGCACTCATGACATGTATGAAGAAATTTCTACCATAGGCATGTAAGAGTTCTAAAATCTCCACTGCTCAAATGTGCACACAATTCAAGAATCAAAAAGGACTTTGATTAGGTTGTAATGTAGGCTTTTGTGAAAGGTAGGGAAATATGGCCAAGTGACTAAACCAATTGAGTTCATGACTCTCAACAAATCCAACCACTATCTTTTCATCATCCACCAATCTCCTAAAAATTTCAACACAAATAAAGGCGCATTTTTTTTTTCTAGTCCTTTTATGCTCTTAAAAATTTTGTTTAATTATTTGAGCTTATAAGGACACCACTTTTTTTTTTCTAAAGCCCAACCTTCTTTTTGTAAACCACTTTAAGAATTTCTCATCCACTTATAAGAATTACCCTTATTTCACCCAAATCCTATAGACATGATACACATCACCTTTCTCATAGTACTCTCTCATAGACAAGATAGAACTACAATGTTTCCTTATCTCACAGACCAAGAAAGAAAAAAAACAGGCTCAAAGGGGCTAATCTAGGGATAAAATATTACAAGGAACAGTGTTTTGGATAATTTGGTTAACAAAGATGGCCTAAGATCATTTTCTATCCTTGTGCACACTATGCAGTCTCAAAACAGAACAAAAGCAAGTTCTAGAGAAACGAAAACATACATGTGAACCTCTCATGAACAAATAAAGGCTCAAATCTCACTTGAGTTCAAAAATTCTTCCTTAGTCAACTTCAATCCACTCAAACATCATGCAAGTGTAAGTTTCAATTAGACCCTATCATGAGTTATTCTACATTCATGGGCAAATCAACCACAATCGAAATCAATTCAACTGATCAAAGATAGATTCCAAACATTGCATATAATGCTAGAGGGTTCAATTACTTAAATATTTTTCTCACATAATATCTATATTTTTTTTATTGGCAAAAATTTAAACAAACCAAATAAAGCAAGTAAAAACAAATATAACAGGAAAGCGAATAAAGATAAGGGATAAAGGTTCAACTTCTTGTCCACATCCCCCCAAACTTATTTCAAACTCGGAGAGTAAGAAAAAGTTTGAAAATCAGACAAGAAGAAGAACTGATACCTGACTGTCGATCTTAGACATTGACCTTTTTATCTACCTGAGGAATTTCAGCACCGCGCGACGAAGATAAGTGCTGCTGGCACTCTGTGTCGATCGACAGGGCCTGTCGATCAACACAGAGCCTTCTATCGACCCCTTTTGCTGTCAGTCGAAAGAGTTGTCCGTGCTCAACCCTCTGTATCGATCAACAGGGATCCTGTCGATCGAAACATAGGCATTCCTCCTGCTCTCTTTTTTTTTCGAAAATAAGCTAAAATAAATGCAAAACAGAAATTTGAAAATAAAGTTAAACACACCAACAGAAATAAACATGAAAATTTTAAAGAAACAACGGGAATTGAAAAGAAAGCATGTAAAAGTTGGGTTACCTCCCAACAAGTGCTTTAGTTAACGTCGTAGCTCGACAAAACCTATATTCAGAACCAGGGTGGGCTAGTTCACACTCGCCTACCATGAGAATCCACCATGTAAACCCATCGGTCTTGGATGACAGCAGTGAGCTCGGGTTGAGACGGTGTAATTGACAATTTTGCCATCTCATTCCCTCGCTCCCATCTCTGAGCGGTGCGGTCTTCTTTGATTTCTTCAGTCAGTACTTCATCTTCCTCTTCATCCTCATCATCAGTCCCATCTCAGGAAGTAATATTGAAGCACTCAAATTCATGTCGGCTTCTATCAATCTTGAAGGAGATTCTCTCGTCATTGGCTCGGAGGGTGATATCTCCTTCGCGGCAATCGATCAGGGCAGCTCTTGTGTCAAGGAACTCTCTTCCAAGGATCAATGGTGTGGTTCCATCCTCCTTCATGTCCAAGACTACAAAATCTGCTGGAAAAATTAGATGCCCCACACGAATGAGAACATCCTCTATGATACCTTTTGGGCGGGACACTGATCGGTCCGCCATCTACAGAGTGATAGTAGTCAGCCTCAGTTCTCCAATCTTGAGGCGCTGTCCTGGATCGCTCCTCTTGATTGGAACCTTCTTTTGGAGTACCATGGTGCATTGCTCATGAAGCTTGACAGTCGCATTCTCCACAAAATGGTTCTTTTCTCTCATCAGCTTCAGGAGATAGCGCATGTAACCTGGAATTTCAGAGAGAGCTTCAATTAGTGGTAAATTAATACTTACCTTCTTCAAGTTCTCGACAAAACACGAGAACTTGGAATCCTCTTTCTGCTTGGCGAATCTCTGAGGAAACGACATCGGAGCTATCTTGGCAGCCTTGGGAGTGGAAGAATGTTGTTGCATCGAATGGCCTCTGCTCTGATCTACCTGTCGATCGACAGGGGGTGTGTCGATCGACACACCCTCTGCAGTTCTGTTGATCTCCTCCTCTGAATCTGCGTCGACTCCCTCTTCTGGGCCTCTATGTCGATCGACAGAAATCCTGTCGATCGAAACAGAGCCCGGATCTGCTGGGTTTGCTTCATTTCCCCCCAAACTTGCTTTGGGGCATGCTCGGACTTGTGTAACTCTTTCCGGACCTCAGCTTCACAGCTTTGCAATCTTTTAGGTTCTTGGGATTTGCCTCGGTGGTGCTAGGCAGCTTTCCTGGAGTATGTTGCATCCCGATAGTGGTAGCAATTTTGCTCACTTGAGTCTCAATGTACTTGACGTGCTTGCCGAGCAGATCCACCTTGGTATTGACTTCTTCCACTTCTTTCTCGATTTTCCCATTCTGTGGTCTGAAGCTTTGATAAAATTCTTGAGCACCTCTTCAAGGGTTTCCTTCTTCTTTTCCACCACTTCACCATCTTGCACCTCGAAGTCTGGAGGTGGCTGTTCGGCGGCATTTGGCTGAGAGTAGGAGAATCCAGGGTGTGGTCTTGGGTGGTAATGCTGATATCCCCCTCGCCGGTATTGGTTCTGATAACCTCCTCGATGCATGAAGTTCACATCGGCGATGGGGTCAACCTGTGCAACAGAAACACAAGTAGCATTAGAAGTTTGTTTTTGTACCTCCCCGGTCAGTCTCTCGACTTCCTTCTTCAGCCTGTCATCGTCCTTTGCCTCAACAGCTCGGATCTGTGGCCTCCTTGGATTCCCCTATTGTTGATCATGTAAGGCCATCTTTTTTAACAGCTTCATAGCCTTTTCTGGTGACTTGCTCATCAATGATCCACCAGCTGCATAGTCCACTGACTTTTGGCTTTCCTTAGTCAATCCATAGTAGAAGATATGAGTCTGCTCCTCGGTAACCACTCCATGGCCCGGTCAACTCCTCAGCAGCTCATTGAACCTGGTCCATGCCTCAAAGAGAGTCTCATCCATCCTCTGGTGGAATTGCAGGATCTACATCTTTTCCTGAATCATCACTGATGGTGGAAAATGCGCTGCGGAACTCTATTCGGAGATCAGCCCATGTCCGAATATTGGTGCAATCCAAAGCAGTGAACCAAGTCCGCGCCTGATCCCTTAGTGAGGAAGGGAACAGGCGAAGACGAATCACGTCCTTAGTCACTCCGTTCTTCTTGATGGTTTCACACACCTCTACGAACATCCTGAGGTGGGTGTATGGATCCTCCACTGCTCGGCCTCCGAACTGATTCTGCTAAACCATCTGAATCAGGCCGATCTTGAGTTCAAAACTATTCGCGGTGGTGCCAATAACAAAACCCTCATTTTCGGGTTGCGTTCTGTACTTCTTGGCCATAGCATTGGGTGGTGCCAATAACGAATCCCTCATTTTTGGGTTGCGCTCTGTACTTCTTGGCCATAGCCTTGGGGTCCTCATCGTTGGAATCCTCTCTTTGGGCTCTCTCTCTGTCTCTTCTTTCGGCCTCACGCCTTTCTGCTTCCCTTTCCTCCAGGAGTTGTCTCATGACATCCTTCACGTGATTGACTTCATGGACCAATAGTATGGCATTTTCTGGAGTAATCAATGGCTGGTTGGTCTCAGTTCCCCCATCGGAGTGGCTTGGACTCATCATGATGGTGTCAATGGTTTGTTTGGCTTTTCCCTTCCTTTTTCTGATGGTGGCCTCGATTTTTGGGTCAAAAATCTCGAGTGGCTTGCCCTGGGCCCTTGTGTTCATAAACCTGTAACAAAAACAAAGAAAAATAGGAAATCAGACACTGTGTCGATCAACAAAGAGGTTGTCGATCGACACGGGTGTTTTCTGCGCCTGTTTCGGTCGACAGAGATTCTGTCGGTCGAGACAAAGGCCGAAAACTAGACAAACTGAACAAGAACAAACACGAAAATCAAACACCAAAAAACAAAATCAACAAACTAAATACGAAATTAAAATAGAAAAATAACAATAAAATAAATATACAACCTCAATCCATCAGATCTAAAAAATAAACTAATATTCAGATAAATCTGACAGTCCACGGCAACGGTGCCAATTGGATAACTGCAGTTTAGCGGTTAAGCAAATAATAATTTTTACACCCTAAGGTGGTCGATCCCACAGGGACTGTGCAATGAAAAATCCAAAGTACTAGCTATAATTAATAAATCATAGATGTTTGAGGGAATTTGAAAAGAGATTTTATTTTAAAATTAAAGATGACAATGCGATAAATTAAAGGTTTTAAAAACAATTAAAGGAAGCACAGATCCTAGGGCAGATAATCTAATCATCAACATGCAAATATCAATCAACTCAGTGATGAGAAAAACATAGATTTTTGTGGATTAAATTCCTTGGTTGGGAAATTAAATCCTAGTTTATTAATTAGTGACTATCTCCTCTCGGTCTCAAGAACACCAAATTAATCAATCTCATAATTATCTAATTATTCCTATGTAGGTTTCTTCTTTTTGAGACAGAAAACAAACACAATTAATTCTCTCATCCTGTCAGTAATTTTTTTCTCTCGATCCATCAATTATTAACTATAAACCTAGATCTCAATTCACCTCTCGGTCTGATGCAGTATTTTTATCAAGTAAAAATTATCGAACACGAAGACTCAATTCGTCCGTTGTTTAAGTAAAAGGGACTGATTTTGGAACTCAATATCTAGATGTGATAAAATAACTTTGAATATCAAACTCTAAACTATCTAGCATTCACTTTCAATTAAAAGCAATTAAGTAAAATTCAATTCAACTAAATAAGATCCAAAAGAGAACGGTTGAGGAATATAGGATGGATTGGGGTCGAATATGAATATGTTTGGATTTGTCAACTTTACTAACCAATTTCAATAGGTATAATGGGTCGGTTCATTGAATTCTAGTTATAACCCTTAGTACCGGTGCAAAAACAGTCAATTAATTTCAATCTCAACCTAAGTCTAGATATATTGATTTCAATAAACTCCCAAAAGCTCACGAACACAATGACCTAGATTCCAATTCACCTATCTTCTAAGTGAAACAATACCCAATTATTATTGCAATCCCCTCTAATTCACAAACCTATCAAGTTAGTTCATTGAGGCATACTTCCCAACACATGGTGATCAATCATGAAAGGAACACAAATGAAATCCACAATGATAATCAAAACCTTGAAAACTTCAATAATTCAAATCCAAACAATATTCAAATCGTCCCGATCACATCCAAATCCTCAACAATGAGTTTAGCTACTCATGAATACCATGTAAATCGTCAAAACCACAAAGTAGAACATAGAAGAGAAAGGAGAACAAGAAAGCTTAGGATTTTAATGATGAATCTTCAATCTAGCTCCTAATCCTTCCTTCCACCTTCAAATTCCAGCTTTCCGGAAGTGAAAATCGCCTCTGATTGTGCCTTAGTCTCTCTAGGGTTTTCAAAAGTCGAACCCTTACTTTGTAAAATCCTTTGGCCTTTTATAGTTGTGAAACCCGCAGCTTCAGGCCTTCTGATCCCGAGCGGGATCCTCCTTTGTAAAGTTCCATCCCGAGAGGGATGAAATGAACTTATCGCCCAAAATTCCCGATCGATCCCGAGCAGGACGACGTGGTCCCGAGCGGGATCTGCTACGACTTCTCACACCATCTCTCGAATTCACGCCTAAATGACGTATCCCGAACGCACTGGAGCCTCCCGAGCAAGGGTCCCGAGCGGGACCAAGCCATCCCGAACGGGACCGGCTTCGACTTTTTGGCAATTTCATGCTTTTCCTATCCCGAGCGGGAGGTGTGTGTCCCTAACGGGATTTGCTTCGCCCTTG
>JAPKLW010000198.1:332091-361354 GCA_026898455.1 Plectranthus barbatus
ATTACGCACATATCACGGTCCTCCTTTTAATCTAGATTATAAAATTAAACCAGAGAATTAAATCATGCTTTCAGAGTTGATATCAATTAAACATGCTTCAGAAAAGAAATCATAACCCTGGAACCTGTTTAGGGTTCTAACCACAAATGATGACTAGAAACTAAATAAACATTAAATTAATACCTTGCAAAAACAAGAGGAACCTTGAATACAAAACTCCAATGTCTACAAGCTCCAAAATATGCTAAAGGAATGATAAAAATTTTGTGCAAGGGTTGAGTTCATACATATAGAGGGTGGAAAAGACCTAATTTAAGTAATGGGTTCAAATAGCAAAAATTGCCAAAACAGGCCAAACACATCCTTTTAGGGCCTCTATGTCGATCGACGGAAATCCTGTCGATTGACACACCCTTCAAGTCGAAATCTGGGCTGAATTTGCATCAATTCTGCAACTTGGTCCTCTGTCTCGATCGACGGGGAAAATTTTGATCGACAGGAATGCACGTGTCGATCCCGTTCTGCGCAGTCTCACGATTTTGGCCATAACTTTTGCTCCCGAACTTCGTTTGACCCGATTCTAGTTGAGTTGAAAAGCTAATTCAAAGATATTTTTCTTACCATGATCCATTAGCTAAGACTCCACGTGTGGAAGGATTCATGACTGTTCCTTTGAACATCATCTGCTTTCGGTACGGGTTTCCAATGAATTTGGCCTAAAACCTGCAAAAATCACCCATCAAAAGCATAACACCCTCCAAAATAGACTCATGCAAAATAATAAGCAAAAACATAACAAAATGTATTGAAACAATGGAGAAAAATATAGATAAGTGAGTATAATTATGAGCTTATCAAGAACACAAAGAATGAAGAATGAACCGATGATGCACAACACTGTACAACGAAGGCAGTGCGGCGCAGCATCCCTCTGGGGTTGCGTGTGTGCCGATGGTCTAGTCGGCGATGGGGTTGAATGGTGTTAGTTGCGGACAGCAGCACGCGGGTTTCTCTCTTCTTCGCACAGGCTACTACTGTGTGCATCTCTGTTAGATTTGAACGACGACGGTCGAGGTGACGACTTTTGGTGCCGAACTTCCAACCGAACAACCTAGGTGACGACGACGAGAGAGGCAGGTGTGGCGGAGCAATCGCACTGTGCATAATGGACTTCTTTTTGCGTATGAAAGTCTTCTTCACGCAAACTTGTTGCGTTTGTCTTGCACTTTTTCAGACGGCGTTTGTGGTATCGAATGCCAGTTCTGGAGACATAGCGTGATAACCTAGAAGAAGGTGATGTCAGTATTAAAGGCAGTGGCACACGATAGATGGCCGTGCACGGCAGATTCGCTGTCGACGAATGGGTGGCCGTTTATAGCACAAACCCTTGTTGTGGCTAAGGTTAGAAATGAGTGTGTTGATCGACACTCCTAGCATGTCGACCTAGTTATCTGAAACCATAGCCGTCGCACGCATTTCATCCCATCATGGGCGGGCAAGCTGTCTGCTTTGGTTGGCTTGCATGATCAGCGATCGGTGGCCGCGATGAATGACGGCAAAGGTAGGTGTAGCAAGGTTATGGTTCAACAGCATGCGCAATGATCAGCAACTCCAGCATGCATGTGCGGCTACATTATGAACTGCTGCATGTGAACAACGGCGGGCTACGCAGCTATGCCTGAAGCAGGCGTGTGTTTCTTCTGCACGACGAATAGCTCCGGCAAAGTGTCATCTCCGGCCATTCACAGGTGGGGGCAATGCTCGTCAGCGGCGGCGGCTGTTGAAGGATTGCAAATTCATATTTTCACAAATTTAGGGTTTTTGGTTTGACCGAGCTGGTTGATAGGCCTAGCAGCCCGAAGGCAGCCCAAAATTTTGAAAATTAGGGTTTTAGCCTTTTGGGCCCAGTATGGGCCTGAAATTCTATAACTTAGTCCAATTTGCAATTTTTAGCCCGATTTCAGATTTCAACAAAGAATTGAAGGCTCAGAAATTTGAAGATTTATTTTGAAGATCTGTATATCCCAAATTCATGTAATAGAATAGTTAGATATGAAAGTACCACATCTTCGGGGCCACGAGGATACTTTATTTTATTTTAATTGTTCTTGTATGATGTGGTTAATTATTTGCGCTTTAAGCATGTTAGAAAAATAAGAAAGCATGATTTAATTGCTTTATTATTTTAGCATGCTTGATAGTTTTATTTTAGGTATTAAATTGTGTTTATAAATTCCGGAATCTATTGTATATTATGGGATTTTAGCAATAACATAATTTAAAGTAGCATAAAATAATTATTTGCGCAAACAACCTTTTGAAGTAAAAATACTAAGCAAGAGATTTTTTAATTAACATCAAGACCTCCATAATGCAATCTCTAATCAGAAGTGAATAGTAGAGTGAGTAGTCGTATGCATGTATAGCATGCTTGCTTTTATTGTTCATGAGTTATGATGGATGAGATTTCTAGATAAAACATTTAATTTATGTGAGAAGTGGGAGCCTTTACGTAAACGTCTACATGTGTAGCTTGCCTATATGATTTCTCATAAGTTTTCTAGGATTAAATTAAATGAGATAACGAAAGTGAGAAAATCATGTGTCTTGGGCCTAGTGTGTAAGACAATTTGATTTTTATGACTTGAGTTAGCATTGTGGTTATTTGCTTAGATGTTATCCAGAGTATAACTCATTTGTGTTGTCCCTGCTCAGTAGGATAACATTGTCTAAGTTTATCTCCGATAACTTATTCCATTTGTCTAAGGTAACTTACATGGATTGGAATTAAATGAGTGGAATTGAAAGATGGAGTCTGGTTGAGTGGTTTTGTTGTAAACATCTACATGTGTGGCTTGTAATAAAATTGCTTGGGCAATTGGAGGAAACAATCATATTGGTTTATCAAAATGTTTCAATGTTCTCCTTGTATCTTCTTACTTTGATCATTAATTGCTTCAGACATGTTATTATATACTTTTACTATTTTACTCTTACTCTATATTTATTATTTGGTCCTATTTTCCTGAAATGGAAATGCTATTCGATGAATCATTAATTGCCTATGAACATTTATTTTTGCTTTCGAATTTTCCATCCTTATCCAGTCACTCATAAGTCATCTTCTGAAAGAGCATGCACATTATGACTAACGTCAAGTATGCTGCAACTCGAATTTCAATATTAAGAGTTTGAGATAGATATTATGGGATATCATCGCGACTTATGGATGCGTGGAAAAGGTTTACCATATCCAGTCTCATAGGGCTATTATGAGACAATAATTGGGTGATGTTGGGCCAGCTTGCGAATATGTGATGTGTTTGATTCAATTCATATGCATGTACACATTAAGTTGAGGTAAAATTGATAGCTTGACCAGAATTAATTTAGCCCTCAGTTCGCTACATAAGTCTTTGAATGACTTCAGACTGATAGTTGAGAAAAATAAGATGAAGCATCTAGTGGATAGGAAACTTCAAGATCTTATCTTGATAGAGGAAAAATTTACCATATCTACTGCTAGGAGCCCTTCTATTTCACTGGAAGTGAAACGAAATAAGCGAGGCATCGGAAGTAGGAGGAATAAAATAATCATTGGGAGCAATGTCATATGCCTGATGACTTTAAAAGGTTTAAGGAAGTAGGCAAGTGTTTCAGGTATGGAAAGGTACGACATTAAAAAAAATGGTATGGTGTTGACACCAAGGGACAAGATTTGTCACTGATAAGCTCGTAAATACACTCACTTATCGATATTTTCCCCTTTGTTTTAATTAATTTATGTTTAGTTATTAGTTATTTTCGTGCATGAGTATGTTATAGAGGATGTTATGCTTGCCATGGTGAGTTTTTGTAGGTTTTCCATGTCAATTGACACACCATGTGTTGATCGACACGAATTTAGGATGACGATCAAAGTTGTAGTCGAGATGAGGAACAACATGAAGCTCCACGTTGATAGACACGCTATGTGTTTATCGACACGGAGGCTCGAAAAGGAATGCTTCGCTAGATTGGATGTTTTTTATATTCCAAGATGAATACCTTGTTAAGATATATTTTCTCCTCCATAAATACATCTGATAGCTTGAAAATTTAAGACGTTTATCATTCTTTAGACTTTAGAATTTAATTGAGCATTGGAGTTTTTCAAGACTTCAGATTCCTCTTTAATTTTTTTGTAAGTTATTTTATGCATTTTACTAAAATGTTTGCTTTAGTTCTATCCATTTTTATGACTAGAAACCTTATCAGGTTCTTGGGTTGTGATGATCGTCATGATGCATGTTTAAATAATTCAACTCAACAACATGGTTTAATTTCCTGGTTTAATTCCATTGGTTCTAGCTTTTATAAAGGATAGAGAGATGAAATTGGATCTAGGTTAGTAGTTATCAATTAAAGGACTGATAGGTGAAAATTGGTAATAGGAAGAGAAAGTTAAATACAATTGATTTCTGTCTCAAAAGGAAGAATTAAGTGTAGGTTTAATTTTGATAATTATCAAGATTGATTAATGTTATGTTCTTGAGACCGAGAGGAGATAGTTACACATTAATAATCTAGGGTTTAATTGTCAGACAAGGAATTGAATCCACTTGAATATGATCTTTAATCTATTGCCGAGTTAATGAATTTGGCATGTTGATAGATTGATTATCTGACCTGGTATCTGTATCTTTATTTATTGTTTTAAAAAACCCTTTAATTTCTTGTTTTGTTATCTTTATGTTCATAAATCCCAAAATCAAAATTTTAAAGTACCCAAACAAACATGATTTGAAAACTATAGCTAGTACATAGAACCGATTTATTATACATTCCCTGTGGGTTCGACAATCCTAGTTATAAATTAATTTGTCACTGTTTTACTACAATTTAGCCTGTAGTTTTTACGGTTGATCAAATTGGAGCTGATGTCGGGGATTGTTAGAATCTATTTTATTACTAGTTCATTTTTAAGTTCATTGGATTGAGTTTATTTTTATTTATTTTACTATTTTACTATTCATGTGCATGAGTTGGGATTGTGGTGAGTTTCCATTTCGATCGGCATCTGGCGTGTTGATCGACATAGACAAGTCTCATGCATTGATCGACACACCCCATGTCAATCGACACTGTCTGATTTTTAAAATTCTCTTTTCTCAAGTTTTGTATGAACACGAGAGCCCAAGGAAGACCACTTGAAGTCTTCGACCTAGAAATAGAGGCAATAGTCAGAAAAAGGAAGAGCAAGAAAAACAGTAACACAATTATCGAGATGGAGCTAATACACAACCAGAATGAGGCGGATGATCCTGAGATGCCACCTTTGGAGGATCCTGACACTCAAATCACAACTATGAGTGATCTTTTGCTTGTCCAAGAAGTGAACTAAAATAGGGGGTTGTTCAAACAGTTGATGGCAGAAAGAGAAGCAGAAAGAGCTGAAGCTGCTAGGTGAGAAAGAGAACAAGAAAGAGAGAGACTTTGAAGAGAGGACTCCGATGATGAGGATCCCAATGCCATAGCAAGGAAGTACAAACTGCAGCCCGGTAATGGGGGATATGTTATTGGTATCAATGCCAATAACTTTGAACTCAAAACCGGTCTGATTTAGATGGTTCAGCAGAACGAATTTGGTGCCCGAGCTATGGAGGATCTATTCACACACCTTAGGATGTTTGCTGAGGTGTGTGACACTGTCAAGTAGAACGGAGTCAGCCAGGATGTAATCAGGCTACGTTTGTTCCCTTTCTCACTTAGGGATCAAGCGCGGACTTGGTTTGTAGCCTTGGATTGCAGCTACATCAGGACTTGGGAGGGACTCCGAGCATAATTCCTATCTACATTCTTCACACCATCTGTGATCATTCAGAAGAAGATGGAGATTCTACAGTTCCATTAGAAGATCAATGAGTCCTTGTTCGAGGACTGGAGCAGATTCAATGAGCTGTTGAGGAGCTATCCTGGACATGGAGTTGATACCAAGGAGCAGACACACATCTTCTACAGGTGGATGAATGAAAGAACCCAAGAGTCGGTGGCAATGCAGCCGAAGGTTCCGTGATGAGCAAGTCTGCCGACAAAGCCCTCATGTTGTTCAAGAAAATGGCCATGCACACTCAAAAGTGGGCGAATCCAAGGAGACCACATGTCAAAGATGTTGAAAAGAAGGAATCGGATGACACCCTCAAGAAGGAGATAGAGAAGCTCAAGGGGGAGATGGAGAAACTAACATCTAACGTTTCTCTTGTTGTTGCTGACAGGTTGATCCCGTAGCCGAAGTGCATGAACCGTGGAGGCTACCAAAATTAATATCGGAAAGGAGGATACCAACATTACCCACCGAGAGCTCATCCCAGATTTTCTTATGCTTAGCCAGAAGGTGCGGAACACCGTCCACCTGGATTTGATGTGAAAAATGGTGAGATCATGGAGAAGAAATAATGCCTCAATGAGGTGCTATCCCAGTTTATGAAAACCTCAGACTACTGGGTTGGAAAGATCCAGCAAGGAGTGGCCAGGGTGACTATTAAGGTGGACCAACCTGGGAAGCATGTGCAGATGATCGAGACTCAAGTGAGTCATATTGCTACATCACTTGGGATGCAACACAAGCAAGGAAAGCAGCCAAGGACTACCGAAGTGAACCCCAAGAACCAAAAGGAGTGCATGGTGATAAAGTTGACGTCTGGGACGAGCTACAAAGGCCCAGAGATGTCCCAAAGCGAGTTTGGGGGAGAAGAGAAGGAATTTCACATGGAGGAGACCTCTGTTTCAACCGACACACCACACAACTATTGACACAGAGAGCTTGACATGGAGGACATTTCGAGCGATGAGGAGCAGTTGATGCAGGAGGTCTCGACCGAGACACGCATATTGATTGACGCACCACATGTCGATCGACATGCCCAACCAGTAGCATCAACCGATGTAGCCAAGTCTCGGTCGACACAGAGAGGTTCCTAAGACAAAGATTCAACTGAAAAGACTGTTCCAATTCCTCTTATGCCCTTTCCTCAAAGATTTGCCAAGTAGAAGGAGGATTTGAGGTTCTTAAGGTTTGTGGATAATCTGATAAAGGTAAGCATCAACTTACCACTAACTGATGCTTTGAGAGAGATCCCAGGATACATGGAGTACCTCCGAAAACTGATGAGTAGAAAGAAACAATTCGTAGAAAACTCCACCTTGAAGATACATGAGCAGTGCAACATGCTACTTCAAAAGCAAGTGCCAATCAAAAGGAGTGATCCAGGTTGCTTCTCCATCCCAATTGAGATGGGGGGTGTAGCGATTTCATGTGAACCGAATCACAAAATCCAACTGAACCGGATTAATTTATGGATATTGTTCAAAATCAAAATTCACAATAAAACCTAGCATGCTCCTATGAATTTAATTCCAAATGTGGATTGAGAGATTACCGTAATTTCGTAGAGTCTGATCCGATCTTTCGCGTTAAAATATCCAACTTTCAATTTAACCACACAATTCGATTTAATTTGCGAAAACAGAAATTAGAAATATAATTTCTAAATTAAATCAAAAACAAAAGAGAAAAAGAAGAAATATGTTCTCCAGATTAGATCTTCAGGGTTGTGTCACAATGCTGTTCAGATCTGCTACTGGTGAGGATTCCACAGATCTGTGTTGTAGGCCAGAGCAGAAAAATCCTTCTCCTCCCCACTACAGGCGCCACCCTCTCTCTCTCTCTCCCTAGGGTTTCAAACTGATTTGAATGATATTAAGTGGCTAGGGTTTCAGAGAAAGAGTGGTCTATTTATAGACCCAGGGTTTTAACCCTAATGGGCTACTGGGCCTTTTTTTTTAGCATGTTTATTTGGGCCATTCCTGGGACCTAATGCAAATAAAAGTGGGCCTATAAATTAATTAATTCTCATGTCCACAACCCAGGACACAATTAATTAATTAATATTTATTCTTTTTCACCACAGAATTAATACTAAAGTACCCCTTTATTACCACATTATGAGAACGGGCTGCATTAATTGAGAATCCCCATATTTAAGGTTACCGGACATTCATTAATTAATCAAAGCCTCTGACAAGCTCTAACTACAATTAATTAATATCTTATAATTCAGGAGTAGTACCACTCAATCCTTATCACTCATGCCTGAACTTAATCAGCCTGCAGGACTTTGGCACGATGAATGTTATTGAGCTCCTCAGGGAATGTCCCCATCCTATTACTCGGATATGGTTACCTAAACCCAGTCTCAGGCAGTACTACACGAACTGATGTTACCCAAGATACGGATATATGAGCACGTTACTCAGGCTCTCCACCATGGCAAGTCAAAGCAACAATCAACCCGTGCAAACCCCTGAACCTTTGTTAGGGTTTGGACTCAATCAATATCGAGATCGTGTATTCGCTGATGTCAGACAGTCGAATGCATCTCACTGCGGTCCATCAATGCACCACCCATGCGTACCAGCATGTCAAGTAACCAAGACAAACTACTTATTCTGACAATACCGCAGCCATCCGGACAGACGTATCCTCATACGCTGTCTCGGTTGTGATTAGGTTAATGTCTCATTAGGTCAAGTGATCATACTGTCTTCTGCGATCTACAAAACGCCGTATGATCGTCCCTATCGGTGAGACAAGAGGATACCATTGTTACATACATGTAAGATTGTTTGACAGATAGGAGAATTAAACCGTTGCATACTCATTATAATAAATGCTTTCAGCATACAAAACCCATCAATCTCCCACTTATACTCAAAGCATGACTAAGCTATTACAGAGTATACAGTCCGTCTATCTAGCTTGCTATCTCTTTAACCACTGTCAATGGTCGACATCCACCTCAGACCCAGCTCACAAATATGTCTTTCGTAAACTTTCTACGGCAAGCTCTTTGTAAATGGATCAGCAAGGTTGTCCTTAGTGTCAATCTTCTTGATCAGCACATCGCCTCTCAATACGATTTCTCGTATGATATGGTACTTTCTCTCTATGTGTTTGCTTGCCCTGTGAGACCGCGGTTCCTTTGAATTTGCCAATGCACCACAGTTATCACAATAAATTGTGATGCTCCTCAGAAACTCAGAATCGCGCCCAACTCTAAAAGGTAGTTCATGAGCCATACTCCCTCTTTCGAGGCGTCAGAGGCGGCGACATATTCCGCCTCCATGGTGGAGTCAGCAATGCATTTCTGCTTTGAGCTTCTCCAAGATACAGCTCCACCTTCCAGGGTAAACATCTATCCTGAGGTCGATTTCTTCTCATCCTGATCCCCTTGGAAATCCGAGTTTGTATAACCTAAAGTGCACAAATCCTCACTTTGATAAACTAGGCAGTAATTCCTAGTTCTCTTCAAATACTTAAGGATGTGCTTTACCGCAATCCAATGCGCCTATCCAGGGTTAGACTGATATCTTGCTACCATGGCAGCGGCATAACAGATATCTGGCCTGGTACACAGCATCGCATACATGAGGCTACCCACCGCCGAGGCGTATGGTACAAGACTCATCTCATCTTTCTTCCGCTGTGTCTCAGGACGCTGCCCACTAGAAAGATGAACGCCATGTCTGAAAGGTAGCAAGCCTTTCTTGGCGAGTTGCATGCTGAACCGGGCTATCACAGTATCCACATAGGATGCCTGGGATAAGCTCAACATTTTTCTCTTACGATCTCGTAAGACCTTAATACCAAGAATGTAGCCAGCTTCTCCCAAATCCTTCATTTGGAACTGCTCGGATAACCAAACCTTGATTTCCGACATCACTCCCTCGTTGTTTCCAAATAGGAGTATGTCGTCAACGTAAAGTGCAAGGAAAATCACGCTCACACTGACACAAAGTTGGTAAACACAACTTTCGTTTTCAAACTATGCAAATCCATAGGATTTAATCACATCCTTGAATCGTAAGTTGCACGATCTCGAAGCTTGCTTAAGTCCATACAAGGATATCCTAAGCTTCTAGACAAGATGTTCTTCGCCCTTGCGTTTGTAACCCTCGGGTTGCTGCATATAGATGTCCCTACCTTCTTCAAGGTAACCATTTAAAAAATTGGTTTTGACATCCATCTGCCATATCTCGAGGTCCATACGCGCAGCTATGGCAAGGAGTATCCGGATGGATTTGAGCATGGCTACCGGTGAAAAGGTTTCGTCATAGTCAATGCCCTCTTTCTGACTATAACCCTTTGCCACCAGCCTGGCTTTAAAAGTCGTGATCTTTCCATCCGCTCCTTTCTTTCTCTTGTATACCCATTTGCACCCTATGGCCCTAAAGCCATCCGGCAAATCAATTTTCTGGTATACATCCATAGCAGTTATGGATTCAATTTCGGAATCCATGGCGACAAGCCATTTGGCAACATCCTTGTCCTGCACTGCCTCTTCATAAGTTAGTGGGTCAGAGTCCTCATGTCCATCTTCCAGGCTCAAGTCCAAAGACTCACCCACAAACATGTACCTTTCCGGTTGGAAAATAACTCTCCCACTACGATGAGGCATCGGTGTCGTGTCAGTAGTAGGTGCAGTAACTTGTGGTTCTGCACCTTGCACTGAAGAACGTGTCTGTGGTGTTGAACCTCTCACAGGTGCACCCACATCTACACGTTCCCCTTCCCTTGGAATCGCATTCTCGTTTTCAATTTCTTGAAGAACGATATCACTCCTTGACTTGTGATTACTCACATACTCGTCCTCCAAGAATCTAGCGTTGGTGCTAACAACGACTTTCTGACTCTCAGTACAATAAAGTAACCACCTTTCGTTTGCCTGAGATACCCTATGAACAACATTACTTTTGACCTGCTTTCTAACTTATCAGGTTCCTTCGACAGTACGTGTGCCGGACAGTCGCATACTCTAAACTTGCACAAACTTGGTTTGCAACCACGGAAGAGCTCAGAAGGTGTCTTAGGAACTGATTTGGAAGGCACCACATTTAACACGTAAGCTGTTGTTTCCAATGCGTAGCCCCAAAATGAAATGTGTAAGTTTGCATAACTCATCATTGATCTTACCATCTCTAGAAGAGTCCTATTTCTTCTTTCAGATACACCGTTTTGCTGGGGAGTACCCGGTGCAGTCCACTGGGATGTAATCCCGTTATCTGACAAATACTACAGGAACTCGTTACCGAGGTATTCGCCACTGTGGTCAGATCGCAGCGACTTGATAGTTTTCCCGACCTTCTTTTCTACCTAAGCTTTGAACTCTTTGAATTTATCAAAGCATTCAGACTTGTAGCAAAGCAGGTAAACATATCCGTACCTTGAGTAATCGTCAATGAATGTGACGAAGTACTCGTACCCTCCACGAGCCTGCGTGGACATCGGTCCACATAAGTCAGAATGGATCAATTCCAACACTTCCTCTGCTCGAGATTGACTAGCCTTGGAAGACCTAGTTGACATCTTGCCCTCGATGCAGGATTCACAGACTTGATAAGGTACAGCCCGGACTAAGTCCAATGTACCGTCATCTGCAAGTCTCTGAATCCGCTTCAAGCTGATGTGACCCAGTCTCAAGTGCCAGAGATATGTAAGATCCTCATCAGAAGAAGTAAGTTTTCTCTTTCTAAGATTATCAATTACGGATGAATTACATGCAATTCTTGCGGAAGACTTATGATTACAGTTAATAACATAGAGAGAATTATTCTTCATTCCACGACAGATAACACCGTTATTACCAATGATAGAAACACCACTATCAAAAATAACTGAATATCCATCAACATAAAGTTAGGAAACTGAAATAAGGTTCCGCCAAAAATCCGACATTTACAAAACATCTCTCAAGGTTAAAATAGAATCATCAAAGTACAAGGTGAAATCTCCAATTGCAGCTGCCCTCACTTGTGCTGTGTTCCCCATTGAGATGGTAACCTCGACATTCTTTAGCACCCTCCTCGGTGTGAACCCCTGCAAAAAGTAACAAACATGAGCAGTAGCTCCAGTATCCACTACCCACAAATGAGTAGAAACCGATGCTAAACTTGTTTCTGTTACAAATGCAAATGACGTACCTTGTCCTTTAGCATTCGGACAATCCACCTCTCCGTATTCAGCACACCTCTTCTTCTTTGGAGTGACCTTAACCCTCTTCACCTTCCTCGACTTGCTTTCACTGACTGCTTTCCTGAGCTTGCTTTCAGCACCGTCATCTCCAACCTTAGATGTTGTCGAACCAGTACTAGAAGCAGTCAGAATGGGCATCCGTGCTCGCATGGAAGATTGCTCCACCACAAGGTCCTCAAGTAGCTCATGCAGAGCATACTCTCCCCTTGCAGCAACATCTACCTTAAAGTCATAAAAAGTGTCCAGAAGAGAGTTCAGGATGATATCAATCTCGCCTTGCGCATTGATATTACCACCCCGCACAGTGAACTGTCTCATGAGATCAATCATATACATCATGTGCACTGTCACCGAACTATCTTCAACCATCTTCTTGCACACAAGATCATGCACAAGTTTATAGTTAATAGTCCGCTCCACGTTGCCATAAGCTGTAGAGAGTTCCTTCCAGATCTCTTCAGCCCTTTCGAGATACTCATACTTGTGCCTTAATTCTCTACACAGGGAACCCATGATGAGCCAGAAGGCGAACTCATCAGCATCCTCCCATCTTTCATAAAATTCAAGCTCAAGTTTACAGACTTTATCACGAGTACGGAACAGTAGATCCATGAAAAGAACGTATGTTGGATTTTTCAGATAAAGGACGTGTTTGATGCAAAAACTCCATTCAGGGAAGTTTGGACCAGTTAGAGGATTGAGAGCAAGTAAATGATCGATAGTAGACATAGACATATCTGAAATAATAAAAATCTTAAATAAGAACATACATGTAGAACTTTGAAAACAAATGCATTGAAAACCATTTAATAAATCAAATACAAATGTTTTCCACTAATTGCCCAAGAGTTCCCATCGCAAGCTACACTCGTAGACGTTTACGATGTCACCCTCGACCAGAACTGCGGGTTTTAAGCCCCAATCCATTTAATTTCACTACCATGTCAGGAAGCTTTTAACACTAGAAATTAATAATTAGTGAAAACCTTAGACCAAGCCATCTCTCAAGAACAGGGATGCAATTCTTGCATTATATTCTAAGATGCTTCTAAGCCATTAACCACAAATTTAACTCCGGCCAAAAGAGACAGTTTAGCATGGCACGTAACCATACCGCACAGCCCTTAAAGCTTTTGTTATCTATAATTTAAATCAATCCTAGAATACTTATGAAAGAGATCTACGCAAGCTACACTCGTAGACGTTTACGCTAAACCCTCCCACTATTAAAATGATTTAAATTGTTTTTCTAGAAATCCCGACAACCGTACCCATGCACTTCTAGGAACTAGCAAGCGACACTTGTAGACATTTACTAGAACGAGAGATACACTTACAGCCTAGGACCGCTTTGTGGAGGTCTATTGATTTTAATTAAAAAATCAGCTTAGTATTTTTTTTAAAAGGTTTCTTACATGCGCACAGATAATTTCTTTGTTATTATATTTCCCAAATTTTTGCATGTAATAATACAAGCCCAAAAATTCCAAAAATATAATCCAACAAGAAATTAATCACATAAGCATGCTTGGAAAGCTGTAAATAATAAAAGCGATAAATCATGCTTTTCGTATTATCTACACATGCTTAATTGCGCACATATAAATCACATATCATACGAGGACAATTAAGGCAAACAAAAATTCCTCGTGGCCCCACAAAATAAATTCCTATCTTTTACAATTTGAATTTGAATTTATTGGATAATTCCAAATCTTTTCAAATTTTCTAGGCCTCCAAATCTTCATCCACCAAATCTTTTGGGATTTAGGCCTTTGTGATCTGATGATTTGCCCTAACCCTAATGCAAACCCTAGGGTTTACACAGGATTGTACAAACCACCAAAATACGGGCCACCGCAACGGGACAGCAGCCGCCGACGATGACTCACGCCGCCGCCCGATCACCGCTGCACGCCTGCACGCGCGCGCGCTGCCGCCGGGCCGCTTGCCGCCGCCGTCCTCGTGCGGCCGCCGCCCAGTCTGTCGGCCTCCGTCTTCGTTCCATCTAAGTACAGATTCGAAATAAAATTACAAAATCTATTCTATTACAATTTTTTAAATCTACACTAATCATGGATTTTCTCGTAATTTTACAAAATTAATTCAGCCCTACACGGATAAACCACCGTTGGCTGAATCATACGGGTTGCCACGAGGAACAAAAATCATCCACAATACAAAATAAAATTCATACATGCATATTTGAATTAATTGTGCACTATAGAGCAATAAATCAGAAACCTGGTTCTGATACCAATTGTAGGGATTTCATGTGAACCGAATCACAAAATCCAAATGAACCGGATCGATTTATGGATATTGTTCACAATCAAAATTCACAATAAAACCTAGCATGCTCCTGTGAATTTAATTCCAATCGTGGATTGAGAGATTACCGTAATTCCAAAGAGTCTGATCCGATCTTTCGAATTGAAATATCCAACTTTCAATTCAACCACGCGATTCAATTTAATCTGCGAAAACAAAAATTAGAAATCTAATTTCTAAATTAAATCAAAAACAAAAGAGAAAAAGAAGAAATCTGTTCTCCAGATTAGATCTTCAGGGTTGTGTCCCAATGCTGTTCAGATCTGCTACTGGTGAGGATTCCACAGATCTTTGTTGTAGGCCGGAGCAGAAAAATCCTTCTCCTCCCCACTACAGGCGCCACCCTCTCTCTCTCTCCCCCTAGGGTTTCAAACTGATTTGAATGATATTAAGTGGCTAGGGTTTCAGAGAAAGAGTGGTCTATTTATAGACCCAGGGTTTTAACCCTAATGGGCTACAGGGCCTTTTTTTTAGCATGTTTATTTGGGCTAGTCCTGGGACCTAATGCAAATAAAAGTGGGCCTATAAATTAATTAATTCTCATGTCCACAACCCAGGACACAATTAATTAATTAATATTAATTCTTTTTCACCACAGAATTAATACTAATGTACCCCTTTATTACCACGTTATGAGAACGGGCTGCATTAATTGAGAATCCCCATATTTAAGGTTACCGGACATTCATTAATTAATCAAAGCCTCTGACAAGCTCTAACTACAATTAATTAATATCTTATAATTTCTGAGTAGTACCACTCAATCCTTATCAGTCATGCATGAACTTAATCAGCATGCAGGACTTTGGCACGATGAATGTTATTGAGCTCCTCAGGGAATGTCCCCACCCTATTACTCAGATATGGTTACCTAAACCCAGTCTCAAGCACACGAACTGCTGTTACCCAAGATGCGGATATACGAGCACGTTTCTCAGGCTCTCCACCATGGCAAGTCAAAGAAACAGTCAACTCGTGCAAACCTCCGAACCTTCGTTAGGGTTTGGACTCAATCAATATCGAGATCTTGTATTTGCTGATGTCAGACAGTCGAATACATCTCACTGCGGTCCATCAATACGCCACCCATGCATACCAGCATGTCAAATAACCAAGACAGACTACTTATTCTGACAATGCCGCAACCATCCGGACAGACGTATCCTCATACGCTGTCTCGGTTGTGATTAGGTTTATGTCTCACTTGGTCAAATGATCATATTGTCTTCTGTGATCTACAACACGTCGTATGATCGTCCCTATCGGTGAGACAAGAGGATACCATTGTTACATACATGTAAGATTGTTTGACAGATAGGAGAAATAAACTGTTGTATACTCATTATAATAAATGCTTTCAGTATACAAAACCTATCAGGGGGTAGAATTTCAAAGGGTGTTGTGCTGCACTGGTGCCAGCATCAATCTGATGCCCTACTCCATTTTCATGCGCCTCAACATCGGAGAGATGAGGCCAACTACAATCACCTTGCAAATGGCGGACCGATCTCTGTCTCGCCCCAAAGGTATACTAGAGAGTGTTCTCATTCGCATGGGTTATCTAATTTTCCTACAGACTTTGTAGTGTTGAACATGAAATAAGATGTTAACATGTTGCTGATTCAGGGAAGAGAGTTCTTGGATAGAAGTGAAGTGGTAATCAACTATCGGACTCACGAGATCACTCTACATGTAAATGAAGAGAAGATCACTTTCGTGATCGACAAAAGTCGGCAGCAGTTTGACTGCAACCGGATCACCTCCATTTAACATTTTGATGAGGAAATAGAAGAGACAGAAGAAGAAAAGGAAGACCGTGCTGCCATTGAATGGGAGCGAGGGAATGAGATGAAAAAGTTTGAAATTACACCATCTCAGCCCGAGCTCACTGCTATCATTCAAGACAAGATGGTCTACATGATCGATGCAATGGGTGACGAGTCTGGACCCGACCTCCATGGGCTTAAGAATTGAGGTACCATCGAGCTACGACTTTAACCAAGCACTTGTTGGGTGGTAACCCAACCTTTACTTACATTAATTTCAATTCTTATTTTAATTTTTGAATTATGGTTCTCTTGTTTTATTTTGAAAAGAAATTTCGAGGAGGAGCCTCAGTATCAATCGACATGCCTGGTGTCGATCAACAAAGAGGATCGACTTGGACCACACTTCCACCACATATAGGGGTCAACAGGAAGGCTCCATGTTGACCAATGTAACACACGTCGACCGATTTGGAGTGACAGCAGTTATAGGAGGTAATGTCGAGAGTTCGAAACCCTCCGGAGGACAAAACGTTTATGTATGAGATCAACTACCAGGTATTGTTTTTATTCTTGTCTGATTTTCAAACATTTTCTACTCTCTGAGTTTGAAGTAAGTTTGGGGGTTGTGGAAAAGAATTGGAACTCTCTATCATTTTATTTTGCTTTCAGTTATTTAAATTTTTGCCTAGAAAAAAAGATATTGATATAGTGTGAGGAAAATTGTGGAGTTTTGATCAATCTGAAATGAGTGTGAGTTTGAAATTGATTGATGATGAGTATAAATTGTATTGATTATGGTTAATTGCCTATGAATGTAGAATACCGCATGATAGGATTAAATTGAAACTCGCACTTGCATGATGTTTGAGTATATAGAAGTTGACTACGGAAGAAAAAAAAAATTGAACCCAAGTGAGATTTTGAGCCTTATGCTTGTTTGATGTGAGATTCACATGTATGCTTTTATTTCTCTAGAAAATGA
Source organism: Plectranthus barbatus (assembly GCA_026898455.1). Taxonomy (NCBI): domain Eukaryota; kingdom Viridiplantae; phylum Streptophyta; class Magnoliopsida; order Lamiales; family Lamiaceae; genus Plectranthus; species Plectranthus barbatus. Next base: position 349,244 of record JAPKLW010000198.1, read on the forward strand.
TTTTAGGCCATGTTTGTTAGCCCAATTCCTGAACACAGTCCTTTCACTTATTAAACTATCCTTAGTCAACTCCATTGAGCCTAACTCCATTTTTTGTCTTGTCTGTGAGATTTTTATGGAGTTATAATGGTTTTTGTCTTCTCTATGAGATTAAAGGAGAATAAGGATGGTTAGATTTGTGATTTGGAAAAGATTTATGTAAAATAGTAGTGAATAAAGATGTGTAATTGTTTAGCTCAAAAGAAAATTAGAATTCTCATAATCTCCCTACACAAAAGAAAACATCCGTAAGAGCATAAGAGATTCAAAAGAGCAAAAGAATAAAGAAAAAAGAAAAAAAGAGAGAGAAGAAGGAAGAAATTTGATTGATGTATTTGATGAGATCAGGTGGATGAAAAGAATAGAGTGATTTTGATTTATTGAGTTGGCCAGCTTGATTGATTGTAGTCACTTGACCATATTTCTCTACCATGTCAGAAAAATCCTACATTATAACCCGATCAAAAGTGTTTATTTAGAAAATTTGCAAACCTACGGTAGGAATTTCTTCATACATGTTGTGAGTGCTTTCATTAAACCCTTAACACTTGTGTGATGAGCAAACACTTTCCTGTGAGTCATCTGCGGTTGATGAATATTCTATCTCTTCCAAATTCCTTATGTGATGTGAATTCTTGATCCTTGAATGTGATGAATCTTGTGAGATATTGCACTTTTAACTACATGAGATTTATATTCTTTCTTTTCTATTGATTAAGGACAATCAAGCATTTAAGTTGGGGGGATTTATAAGCTCGTAAATACACCCACTTATCCATGTATTTCTCCTTTATTTTATTTAATTCATGTTTAGTTATTAGTTATTTTTGTGCATGAGTATATTATAGAGGATGTTAAGCTTGTCATGGCGAGTTTTTGTAGATTTTGGGCAAAAAAGTGGATAAGTGGTGAAAAGAGACGGAATGAAGAAGCTGCTATTTCGGTCGACACATGGGATGTCGACCGATATGGAAGACAACCAAAAACTTGAGCAAAACCATCCATGTTGACTGACATGGTTCATGTTGATATACATGGAAGGTCGATGTCGATCGAAGGCAAGAAAGAAGAAGGGCTTGACATGAAGATCCATGTCAATAGACAAGGATGTTGAATGACGATCAAAGTTGGAGTCGAGATGACGAAAACATGAAGCTCAATGTCAATCGACATGCTATTTGTCGATCGACATGGAGGCCCAAAAAGGAATACTTCGACAGATTTGGATGTATTTGATATTCCAAGCCCAATACTTTGTTGAGATATATTTTCTTCATTATAAATACATCTGATAGCTCAAAAATTAGGGACTTTTATCATACTTTATACTTTAGAATTTAATTAAGCATTTGAGTTTTTCAAGACTTCAGATTCCTCTTAAATCTTTTGTAAGTTATTTTATGCAATTTAATAAAATGTTTGCTTTAGTTCTATCCATGTTTTGTGGCTAGAAACCTTATCAGGTTCTAAGGCTTTGATGATCATCTTGATGCATGTTTAAATAATTTAACTCAACAACGTCGTTTAATTTTCTGGTTTAATTCCATTGGATCTAGACTTAATGAAGGACTGAAAGGTGAAAATTGGTAACAGGAACAAGAAATTAAATACAATTGATTTCTTTCTTAAAAGGAAGAATTAATGTTGTGTTCTTGAGACCGAGATGAGATAGTCACACATTAGTAATCTTGGGTTTAATTTCCAAACAAGGAATTGAATCCACTTGAATCTGATCTTAACCACATTGCTGAGTTGATGAATTTGGCATGTCGATAGATTGATTATCTGCCTTGGGATCTGTATCTTTATTTATTGTTTTAAAGACCCTTTCATTTATTATTTTGTTATCTTTAGGTTCATAAAACCCAAAATCTTATTTTCAAAGTACTCAAGCAAACAAGATTGAATACTATAGCTAGTACATAGATTAGATTTGTTATACATTCCCTGTGGGTTCGACAATTCCAGTTATAAATTTATTTGTCACTGTTTTACTACAATTTACCCTACAGTTTTTATTGTTGATCAATCGCTTGCAAATATAACTTATACATGTTTAGATGAATACTGCACTACGTTCCATTGGTATTGAACAACCAGCGCAAAAGACAGTACTTTATGAGTAGTGGTAGCAGTATCTATGAATCATGTTTGTTATATAATGTATGCATATATATCTGACACGTTTTTATATAACTATTGCTACCTTATTGTTAATGGTTATTGTTGGGGTACAGTCCAAATCGGCCTATCAGAGAGGCCCAACGCGAGGCCCATCGGCACTCTTGCCGGCCAAGTGGAGAACTGGCACAATTGAAAGTTGTTCGCAGATGAGGAGGAGCTCGATAAAAGCAGTTTAATCAGAGAACAAGCAATTTGATGAGAGCAAAGATCTCCTTCCAGAGGGGCGAACTGGAAAAGGACTACTCAACGATCAAAAGGGCTTCTCAATGGTCAAGAAAATTGTCAATTGGTGAAGGGATAAGCTCACGAGAATCCCGGAAGTAGTTAAAGGCAGGCATCGCAATCGCCCTAAAAAAGTCGGAGGTCGTTGCTCAACGAACCCAACAAAAATCTAGAAAATCCTAATGTATTTAGACCTCTATAATTAGCCCTCTGTAAGCCGATTCTCGATATCTATCCCGCTATTCTTTACTATCTTCACGATCTCGGACCTCTTCTAAGCTGTATCGATTGAATTTGTCAAGCACGACGTCATAAGGCTTGCAAATCGACTGTATAATTCGTGGTGTTTACTAATTGAATTTGTTTCCGCTCATTTATATCAATGTTTAATTTATGTATTGTTATCTTGCGTGTTATTATTATTTGCTTTTTCTTATGTTATTCAGATCTAGGGTTCACCGGGCCCCATATCCGTATGAAACAAATCTCAACAATTTGTGTTAGAAACTGAGTTTCAATTTATCCCCTACCTGATGTTTTGGTATGTCAAAACTAACTTTAGCTTTATGTTTCTAGAGTGTTTGTAAATGTAATCCTTGTATATGATTTATTGAGTTGTAATAGATTAGAAACTGAAGTTGATGATCGAGGAGATAGAGACTTAGTCACTAAGGAAGAAATCAGAGATATCCAAGCCCGAGAAGAAAAGAATCAAATCTTAGAACGTAAAGAAGTGACTAAAAGATACTTGAAATGATAAAGGCTAAGTTTCGTGCTTAAAACTTAGAATGTCTAGAAAAGTTAATTTCTGGAAATAGAGTTTTCACTAAAGAGAAGAGGAAACTTAAACTGACTTTGGAGAATGTTAGTTTTCAATTTCGGAATTCAAGAGCACGCTAAAAACTAGGAGACACAAGGAATCCAAAGAGGAATTCGAAGACAGAATCGAGATTCTTTGAAGAGAAAATCCAAAAATCAATACGAGGAAACTTAAACTTAGTTTCCTCGGACTGAGACTTAGTCTGAAAAAGTAAGTATAAAGTACACTGCCAAAACTGAAAGTCCAATGACAGAGCAGAGAAGAAGAATGGCTATGATTGGACGACCCAATCTTTGTCTATAACGGCTGGATCGACTAGTCTAACGGTAAGAATTCAAATTGTCGTCCAACCCAGACTATGAATAGTTTGACACTTCGACAAAAACAAAAACAAGAATCACGCAATAAACTGAGCTAAAACTCTGCCAAACTTTCTACTGAATGGCTCTTTGAATCTTTGTGTAATCTGAACACAAGGCTTAAATATTTCGACTGAAGTTACTCTTTCCGTGCATCTGTCTAAGTGCACGAGGCTAAAGCTCCCAAGCTTAAGCTACTACTCTTGGTGATTATTACCATCCAAGTAATAATCACAGCAGTCAGTTTACTATTCTGGGATTCTGATTATCAGGGGCCTTTGCCAACAACCTTAGTTCTAGGAAAAGCAATAAACATCCAACCATCTAGATTGAAGGCTGCGTGGTGCTTCTTCACTTCAAGCTGAAGAAGTAGCGGACTACAAGGAGTTTCTGGGCGAGTGACATTAGCAGACCGAAGGATGGAGGTTTCCGAAGGGCTAACTATAGATCGTGAGAAGGCATGTAATTTGTGACTTAGCGGATTCCCGATTAAGGTTGGAAGAGTGGTCGTAAGACTTTGATTCCGAACAACTATAATATCCTATGTTATTTATAGCTTTCTTTAAGTTTGCGTACTTATTTGAAACCCTCAATACTTGGCTAATTATTGAAGTGTATACTTGAAACCATACTTAAAACTTAATGAGCTTAAAACTGAGTTTTGTTGAAACTGAAAACTGAGTTTCAGTTAGTTTTCAGAACAAGTGAAAGACCTTTCATAACTTCCGCTGCATATATTCGTACTCTGATTTAGTGACCAACAGGTGGTATCACGTGTCGGTTGTCCTTATAGACTGACTAGTTGTGTTGAGTCGCTTTGGACCATATCTATTTTGCTTGCACTTGTTCCTTTCTTGTTTGTCTACCTCAAATATTCAAGATGGTGAATGTTGTCAAGCATCCCAAGTACACCGCAGAGAAGTACAATGTATGGAAGAAAAGACCCCTCATCATTTTGAACATCCATCTCGAGATGGCTAAAAGTAATAACCAATGGACCTTTGAAGATCACGAAGGTCAATACTCACCTCGGAGGAGCAGACGGTCTAGAGATTGTTGAGAAACCATACTCAGAATGGACCGCAAAAGAAAAAATTTGTGCACACCTCGACCAAATGGTGCATGAGCTGATTCTACAAGCCCTACCGGAGGCCCTGGTTGAGGAGTCTCTCGAATACGACAATGCGAAGAAAGTATGGGATTTCCTTGGCACTCTTAGCCAAGAGACCAATCAGATGAAACGCAACAAATTAAAAATTTGCGTTGATAAGTATGAGTCTTTCCAGATGCTTCCTAGAGAGAATATAAAGTCGATGGAAGCTTAGTTCAATGCCATAATTTGTGAGCTTAAACACTTGGGGAGAGAATATAAAATTGCTGAACTTAATGCCAAAATTCTCTTCAAGATGCCGAAAGAAGATTGGTTTGTCAAAACCACAAGTTTAAAAGAGAAGGACTTGTCGAAGATATCGACAAAATATGTGTTTGCTCAATTGCAAGCACATGAGTGGGACATAGAGATGTGTAGGGTTTGAGTCTACGATGGACAACACGAGTTTCAATTAATGAATTTCTTGCCAAAGATCGTTCTTAAGATACCAGGAACAAATTTCAATTTAATAAACCATGCGATCCTATGCATGCTCCTACAAAATTAATTGCAGGGGATGGATTTAGAGAATACCTGATTTCACTGTTTGATCTACAGATCTAGATCGGAGCCAATAACGATGAAATAGATCTGGATCTGAATCTGAACGCCGGCGATGAACAGTTGTTCCTACAGATCTGATCTTCTGATCTGTTCCCCTTCTCCTTGGAAATCTGGTGAGGATTATCTACCAAGTTGAATCCGAGATCTGGAGGAATCGATCAGTTCCTCCCACTGGATAGTCGCCGCCGTCTCTCTCTATTTTCAATATACTGAACAATCTCTTGTGATCTGATAGAGAGAAGGCCTTTATATAGTGTTAGGGTTTTGAGAAACCCTAACCCTAATGGGCTGTGAGCAGTTCATGGGCCAGACCAGGGACCAGATGCAAATAATAAAGTGGGCCCTCTTTATTAATTAATCATTCCTTGTTCAACCCAGAACATAATTAATTAATAAAACATTGTTTTAACCTTCACCACGGTAACAATGCTGACTCGCCCCTTTATTACCACGTTATTAGGAACGGGTTGTACCAAAATAACATGATCCACATATTTAAGGTTTTAGACATTCATTAATTAATTTGGTTTATGACAATCAGCCACAATTAATTAATCTCTTATTTCCTGAGTAATGCCACTCACTCCTTTTCACTTATGCCTGAATTAAATAATTCAACCTGCAGGGTTTAGCATAATGAACCTTGTGAGCTCCTCAGGGAATGTCACCATCCTGAAACGGATATGCTTACCTAAACGTCCAGACTAAGCAGGCCACACACAAATTGCCAACACCAAAAATACGGGTATAAGAGTACATGTAAGACTCGCCACCATGGTAAATCAAAGTGTGGTCAATCTGTGTGTCCCCTTATCCTTCAGTTAGATTTAAGATCATAGGAAGTATGTTAGGGATCTGGCTCATTCGTATGTCAATAAGAATGGCACATCCCACTGTTAATCCCATCAATACATAACCATGTACCGACACATCAAGTAGCTAGGATAAGCCCACTTATGAACCGATGTGCCGCAGCTTAGACCGACAGCCTATCCAGGGACTGTCTCAGCTGTGATATTGTTTATATCTCGCTAGGTCAAACGATTCATATGATCCTCTGTGATCTCCTACACACCATATGGTCATCCCTATAGGCGAGATAATAGGATAATATGGTTCGTTGTATGCTTGTTTCATCAGACAGCGAGCATTGTTGTAACAACACATATATGAAGACCAATGTACAAAACACTTAATCATATATGCTTTCTGTATATAATCCCAACAATCTCCCACTTATACTTAAAGCATAATACCATTGCTTTATCAAAGTATTAAGTGTGTCTATACTGTCAATCACTCCCACTGCATTCACGTCACCTCTTGTCACGATTTCTCGTATGATGTGATACCACACATCCTATTTGTTTCACCACCTTGTGAGTCTTGGGTTCCCTTGAGTTTGTCTTTGCACCAACATGATCACAATTCCATGTGATTTTATTAGGCAAACTCAGAACACACACCTCTAGAGGATAACACTGGAGTTATACTGCTTCTTGCGAAGTTAATGAAGCTGACAAAAACTCAGCCTTCATCGCGGAATCCGCAACACACTTCTGTGTTAGATTCCTATAACTCCTCCTCCAAGGCCAACACATAGTTAGAGGTCGATTTCCTTTCCTTATGATCCTCCTGGATATCCGATGCCATTCAACTCACACGGCTCATTCATTAATCAATGTGCCTATCCAGAGTTTAACTGATATCTGTTTAACATGCTTGAAGCAGTACAGATATCTAACTTCGTTCATTTACAAAATAGAAAGATAACAATCTTTCTTGCTATGAACGACTCACCACAGAATCAATTTAAGCGACTTGAAATACCTGAACATCCTTTTCTTTTGACAACACAAGACTTTAATTCAAAAGATGTTCCAAGATCTCATAAGTCCTACTTCTGAAACTGTTCGGATAACCATCCTTTATGCCTGACAATATTTCCACACCGTTTCCGAATGTGAAAATGTCATCTACATAATGTGCAAGGAAAACCACGCTTCCGCTGACACATAACTGGTACATGAAACTCTCATTCTCGATTGACAATATCGAAATGTCTGTTTCATGACTTTGAAGCTCCTTCAAGTTCATACTTGAACTTCCTTGGCTTCCAGACATGATGCCTTTCACTGCACATAACTTATCTGGTTATTGCATAGAGATGTCGTCACCTTTTATCAAGGTACCCATTTATAAAATACGGATGACGTCATCTATCTTCCAGATAGTTAGATTCATATGTGCTGTTATGGTTAAAATAATTCGAATGGGTTTAATAGTTGCAACCAGTGAGAATGTCTTGTTGTGAAACATACCTTACTCAATAACCTAGCCTCTCGAATTTACTAGGTTGCCATTCATGCATTTTTCTTGTATATCAATCAGTTGCCTATAGCTGGTAAGCTATTTGACAATCACTGATCCTGATACACAACCATAACCTTTACTGATTCATTTCTGAATCCATGACTTGACGTCATTAAACTGCATCTTTTGTCTTAACAGCTTCGTTGCGCTTTAAGGGATAAGTACGATGTTGTTCGTTAAGCTGGGAACAAGTCCAGAGACTGTTTCCACGAACCAGTACCATTAAGCCTGTTAAGGCAACCTCCCACTGCAACGATGCTCCTTTATGTTGTCAGTTCATGGTGCATTAATTTGTGGTTTACCACCTTACACAGGTGACCGTGCAATTGGTACCATACCTTCCAAGGTATGCTCAATATGCCACGGGGTATTTCCTGATGGATTTGAATTGTCTTCTCTAAAACGTTAGAGAACAATCTCACATTTGTATTCATGGTTTCATTCTATACAACTTGCTTGTACTTAGGATATAAAAAGCAACCATCTTTTTCGTTTACATGGAATAGCCCACAAAGCAGTACTAGCTTAAACCTTTCTTCAAACCAATCAGTTTCCTATATCAGCTTAACAGCCGAATTACCCATCATTGCCCTTTTGACAGAGTTAAGGTCTGCTAGGGTATTTGAAACTGGTTTAGAAGACACTAGATTAAGCAAACACACAACTGCTTTTGGCGCTCTACCCAAAAACGAAAATTTGGCAAAGCTGGCATAACTTATAAACTTTTAAAGAATCTTATTTCGTTTTACCTACACTATCCCAATCGAGGAATAATAGGTGTAGTTAACTGGGATGCAATCCCTTTGCTCTGCTAGATACTGTAAAACCCATCACTTAAGATACACCATTATGAATGAACCATAATGTTTTTGCGGTCTTGTTAACTTATTCTCTACCTTAGTCTTGAACGCTCTTGATTAAAGCAAGAGACTAAGACTTGTAGTGAACTAGATAAACATATCCAAATCTTAAATGATCACAGTATCAATGCCTGTTAAGGCAACTGCGGAAGTAGACTCTAACCAGCAAACCAGAGCAAACACGAAATAACTTATAGAGATACAATCGCCTATTAAAAGGCCTGGTTACCATCATAAATCTCTAAGTAGTTGTCATAAGTACCATTCTTAGGAATACCTGGATTGAATCCATAATTCCATGAATTACTTAAAACTACTTAGACTGATGTAACTTATCTCTATAGAGATTCTTTAAGTTATACCTTAGAACATTGATAGTTTATGTAATCAAGTAATGAAGAGACAAACATCCATAATAGAAAACACTATTATTCATCATGATAGAAAAACTCTATCTGAATAACTGATAATCCATAAATGAAAATTGTTTATCAAAACAAAACTAATATCTCTTCAAAAGATCTTGAATTAAAACAGAGTTTTAAAATAAACTTAAAGCAAAATCTCCATCAGCTGAAGTAGCAACTTCTAGCATCAACCTTGAAGATGGTAATCCCGCCATCTTCAAGCCTTAAGCTTGATTCCATGCAAAGTGTGGTAAACACGATTAGTGACCTCAGTTACCACTACCCACTAAGGAGTAGAAAACTGATATTAAAACATGTTTCAACAAGCATTGCAAAAGATGACGTACCTTGTCCCTTAGTTACCAAACTGGGACAATTTACTTTCTAGTGACCCTTCTTGCCACACTTGAAACATTTGTCCTTCTTGTTATCTTTCTTTCCTTTGTTCTCTCCTTTACCATTCTTCTTCTTCATGTCATTACGACGCAATTTATAAGAACTTTTAGCAAGAGATCTGGAATGAACTGATAAGGCAATACTGCTCCCACTACTTCCTTCATTCCTCTTTTCTTTGACATCACTCTTTCGACGCGGAAGCAAATCAGAGTGATTCACAGAAAAGACTGAAGAAGCTTCTGTTGACACAAGATCCTTGAGTATACTGTGAACAGTATACTCACTCTTGTTTTACTCAATAGAAATTCTGAAGTCATCAAATGACTTCGGTAACGTGTTGAGTATCAAGTCAATTTTGACATCATTGTCAATTTGACCACCCATTAATGTGTACTCATCTATGAGTTGGATGAGTGATTCCACATGTCCACGTACCGAACAGTTCTGACCCATTTTCTGTCTTACAATACGCTTGATAAGACTGGATCTAGCATGTCCATCGAGTCCGCCATATGCTACGTCAAGACGTCGCATAATGTCACGCGCAAGCCATACATCACTATAACGAGGGCGCAGTGCATCTGACATACCAGCCAAGATATATTGTCTGGCCATGCCATTCGACCACATCCACATGTGATACTGTGCACGCTCCTCATCGAAAGATGTATCAGTCGGCGAACTCGGACAGGGAGTTTGCAGAACAAACAAATGTCCAAATGAATCCAAGAGCTTGACAATGTCACTTTTCCAACCAAGAAAATTCGGACCAGTCAAGGAATTTTGTACGATTGAATTGATGAGCGATGCAATAATAGACATATCTGAAAACAAATAAGCGAATTAAAGTAAGCACATACTACGAACAATTGAAACAAATATGCATAGAACCTTTAGATAAAACAATGCAATTTGCTTCCTCCAATTGCCCAAGCTAATTCATCGCAAGCTACCCGAGTAGACCGTTTACGATGAACGCTCAACCAGATCAAATGACCCTTTAATTTCTTAACATGCCAGGTATTTTTAGCAAAAGAAATTAATATTGGAGATCTCAAGACCATGTTTACCTATCCGGAGCAGGGACATCTCAAAAGAGTTATACTCCAGGCAACATCTAAGCCAAAATAACCACAAGCCTAACTCCGAATGTAAAAGGACGATTTAGCATACGTACTAGACCCATACTGCATGCCCTCAACATTCTTTGTTATCCCACTTAGATTAATCATAGAGACCAGTGAAAGTTGTCTCAATGCAAGCTACCCGAGTAGACCGTTTGCTTAGAGGCTCCCACTTCTCATCTTAAAATAAGTGTTTTATTTTGGAAACCTCATCGCATTGGAACTGGTGAGGAACCCCTAACGTAAGCTACCCGAGTAGACCGTTTACGCTTCGAGATGCCTCACTTCCAATGAGAAGTCGTATTTGTGGAGGTCTAATGATTTTGGATAGAAAAGAACCAAAATCCAGCTTAGTATTTTAATTCTAAGGTTTCATGCGCACACATTATTTTATGTTGCCATAAATTACGTCATATCTAAAATTCCATCATAAATTAATATGATCCTGGAATTTATAGACAAAATTTAAAACATAAAATAAATAACATAAGACATGCTCAACCGTCGTCACCAGCCATAAACCCTAAATAATTAAAGCAAATAATCATGCTTCCTATTATTTACTAGTGCGCAAATAATAAATCACATCATTACGAGAAAAAATAAATAAATAAATAAATTCTCGTGGCCCCTCAGATGCAATTACAACTGAAATAAATTAAATCTAACTATTACAAGATTTAATTCCAATACAGATCTTCAAACTGGGCAGGTTGGACTTGAAATCTGATTTGAATTGGGAAAACAGCATTTGGGCTTCAAATTAGGGTTTCTGGCCCAAACAGCAGCCAAACCCTAATTTTCAGAACTGCGGGCCGCCTCCGGGCTTGCAAGCCCGAATACCGGCCCGGGCTTGGAAACCCTAGGGTTTGGAAACCCTAGTTTCAGCACAACCGCCAGCCACCATTGCAGCCCGCCGGCGCCGCCTTTCCGGCCGCCGCCTGCGGCCGGACCTCGCAGCCAGTGTGGTCCCTGCTCAACCGTCGTCACCAGCCAACCCACCACGCCGTGGAGTCGCCGCAGCTGCGTTTGAAACGCAAGCTCGCGCTCGCTGTGGCCACGCAGAAGCAGCAGCAGGCGCGGCAGAGCCGCGCTGCAAATCCATCGCCGCGCGCAGGGGTTGCGAGGCCAGCGTGGCACGCCACCGTCAGCTTTGCATCGAAACGCAATGGGAGAGAGAGAGCGGGCGCGGCCCAGCCACAGGGAAGAATCCCCGCCGCCGCCACCCGCAGGCCAAATCTGGGAGTTCGCTGGACTCCTGCACGCTTCTGCTAAACCGCCGTCGAACTTAGCTCGCCGGAACCATGCGCAACAGCTTAAGAAAACAAGGCGCGACCCAGCCACAACAGAAACCCTAGGGTTTCTACTGCCGCCGCCACCGTCCGCTGCCGTGGTCGCCGCCGCCGCCGGCTGCGGGGTGGCTGAACCCTGATCCATGTCGCTTCTGTGTTCTTTGTTCTTCGTTCTTCTTCCGGATCTCAATTTTATAGATCTAAATCTCAATTAAAAATAATAGAAAATACAAAAATAGATCTAAATCTATTACATGATTTTCACTATTAAATCTTGAAGGGATTCGTGAACTGAATCACGAAGTCCGTTTGCCAAGGATC
>JAPKLW010000198.1:371354-392615 GCA_026898455.1 Plectranthus barbatus
GTACATAATATACCAATCATAATGCTTTCAGTATATAAATCCATCAAATCTAACCACGGATTTTCTCGTGGTGAAAACAGATCCAAAAACGAGAAGGCCACGAGAACAAAAACATCCACGACAATTTAAATCCATCCATGAACATACATATTTATTTAATTTCAATCTATCCAAGATAGAGCCTAAGAACATGAACCTTACTCTGATACCAATTGTAGGTTTTGAGTCTACGATGGACAACACGAGTTGCCATTAATGAGTTTCTTGCCAAGGATCGTTCTTAGGATACCAGGAACAAATTTCAATTTAATAAACCATGCGATCCTATGCATGCTCCTACAAAATTAATTGCAGAGGATGGATTTAGAGAATACCTGATTTCACCGTTTGATCTACAGATCTAGATCGGAGCCAATAACGATGAAATAGATCTGGATCTGAATCTGAACGCCGGCGATGAACAGTTGTTTCTACAGATCTGATCTTCTGATCTGTTCCCTTGCTCCTTGGAAATCTGGTGAGGATTATCTACCAAGTTGAATTCGAGATCTGGAGGAATCGATCAGTTCCTCCCACTGGATAGCCGCCGACATCTCTCTCTATTTTTAATATACTGAATAGTCTCTTGTGATCTGATAGAGAGAAGGCCTTTATATAGTGTTAGGGTTTTGAGAAACCCTAACCCTAATGGGCTGTGAGCAGTTCATGGGCCAGACCAGGGACCAGATGCAAATAATAAAGTTGGCCCTCTTTATTAATTAATCCTTCCTTGTTCAACCCAGAACATAATTAATTAATAAAACATTGTTTTAACCTTCACCACGGTAACAATGCTGACTTGCCCCTTTATTACCACGTTATTAGGAACGGGTTGCACCAAACTAACATGATCCACATATTTAAGGTTTTAGACATTCATTAATTAATTTGGCTTATGACAATCAGCCACAATTAATTAATCTCTTATTTCCTGAGTAATGCCACTCACTCCTTTTCACTTATGCCTGAATTAAATAATTCAACCTGCAGGGTTTAGCATAATGAACCTTGTGAGCTCCTCAGGGAATGTCACCATCCTGAAACGGATATGCTTACCTAAACGTCCAGACTAAGCAGGCCACACACAAATTGCCAACACCCAAAATATGGGTATAAGAGTACATGTAAGACTCGCCACCATGGTAAATTGTGGTCAATCTGTGTGTGCCTCTTATCCTTCATTTAGGTTCAAGATCATAGGAAGTATGTTAGGGATCTGGCTCATTCGTATGTCAATGAGAATCGCACATCCCACTATTGATCCCATCAATACATAACCATGTACCGACACATCAAGTAGCTAGGATAAGCCCACTTATGAACCGATGTGTCGCAGCTTAGACCGATAGCCTATCCAGGGACTGTCTCAGCTGTGATATTGTTTATATCTCGCTAGGTCAAACGATTCATATGATCCTCTGTGATCTCCTACACACCATATGATCATCCCTATAGGCGAGATAATAGGATATTATGGTTCATTGTATGTTTGTTTCATCAGACATCGAGCATTGTTGTGGCAACATATATGAAGACCAGTGTACAAAACACTTAATCATATATGCTTTCAGTATATAATCCCAACAAGATGGTGAATGAAAACAAAGTTATTCGAAGTGCAAGTTCACTTGCCGAAGAAGATGCGGCCTTCTTCGTAAAATGGATTTTAAAAGGAGACCACAAAAGTCGTATCAAGCTGATAGATCAAGTTGTCAGGCCTCTGCATAAGAAACTTCTCCCACAATAACTTAAACACAGAAAAAGGAAGAAGAGAGCTCAGTTGCTGAGCTTAAGGAGCGGATGAGGAAGCTGACAATGATTCTTGAGAAAGCAAAAATAAAAACCGAAGGTTCACAAGAAAGTGAACAAAAGTTCACTGAAAGGCCACCCAAGACATGCTTCGAATGCAATTGTCCCACTTATCTCATGCATGAGTGTCCACTGGTTTTCAAGGAAGAAAGTGAGCGTTTAAAAAGGATTTTCGAGAAAAAAACTTCCAAGGCGGCAAAGGCCATGTTGTCCAAAACCAAAGTTCCAAACATCTCTAATAACAATGATGGCTATTATACTTTAGACGATGAAGCTGAGCAGGAAGCATTTTTAGTGCTCATGGCCAGACTTGGAGAAGAAACATCAGATGCTGAAGACGAAGAATCAAAAGCTGAGACTAAAAAATTAGTAAATGATTTGAACTCAGTTCTGATTCTGTGGCATGCATCGAAGAGAACAATGAATCTATTTTCTCAGATTCAGATGATGCCACCCTTGAAATCTTTTCTAAAGAATTTTCTAAATTTTACGAACTAAAAAATGTTTTGGTCGGACCAAATGTCTCACTGAAACTGAATGTTTCTGATTTGACCAAGGAGATCAAAGGATAGAGGTCACTTAGTGAGGAGTAGACTAAACTAAAAGAAGAACATTCCTCTTAGCTAAAGAATTTCTAAAATCTCTCTGAGGAATGTGACTCCTTAAAACTAAAAATTGCTAATGACCAAAAACTGATTTGCTCACTTTACTCAAGCACTAGCAAAGTTTCAAAAGACCTGAGTATTCAAAGAGATCCCAGTGATAAAACATGGTAAGGTTTTTCAAAATATATTTCAAGCAACCATGCACCCACTTCTGAAACTAGAAATTTAAAAAATCATCATTTTAAAGGGAACCCCTGTTTAGGAGTCAAGTTGCTAGGCAAAGGAGTGGTTGAAAACACCACTTCGGCCGATCAGAGCAAAGGGAAAAAGTGAGTTCCCAAACTAAACTCAGTCCCAAAGCTTAAAAATAATTATGTTCCTAAACTGAATAAACCTGAGATGAAGCAAACAATGCCTAAGAAATAGGTGAAGCAATTTGTTCCTATTGCAAGGAAACCCATTTCAGCAACTAAAACTGAGTTTTGTAAAAAGTCAATTTTTAGTCCAGATTTCAGAAATTCGAGGTTCTATAATCCATGTAGGGGGAACACCTACTTGATGTCAGAGCCCAACCAAATTTAATTTTCAAGGGCTATGAAGACTACACACCCGGGACTTGGTTTCTGTGACCCAACAGGATCTTAGTTTCTAGGAACTTAGTTTCAAAGAACTCAGTTTCCGGAAACTCAGTTTCTCGAAAGAATTCACACGCACACACCATTCCATCTCACATGCATCCAAACAACATACATTATTTCAGAAGGAAGAGTAAGGTGGAGAAGAAGCCACCTGTTCTTAAGGTGAAACAATCTTGGAATCCCAAAGGGTGGATCCAAAGAACTAACAAAGCAGGACCCGCTGAAGCTCGGGTACCTAAGATCTAACTTTCTCTGTGTTGCACGTACAGGGACATCAGAATCAGCTCCAAAAGAAAAAGAGAGAATGGATTCTTGACAGTGAATGTTCCACCAATATGACAAGAGAAAGAGACTTAGTCTCACAGCTGGAAATGGCGAGAGGACCCCTTGTAGTATTTGACGATGATTTAAATGGGAGAGTCAAAGGCAAGGGATGCGTGGAATACAATGGCACAACCATCCAGAATGTATCCTTGGCCACCGACCTTAATTACAATATGCAGAGTATTAGTCAACTTATCTAAAGTGGATATGAGGTGACCTTTGTCGAAGCTGAGTGTCTAATCAAAGATAAGGACTCCAAAGAAGTCATTCTGGAAGGAATCAGAAAAGGGAGTCTATACATCGTGGATTGGGAGAGCGGCTAAGCTGACACTTTCCTTGTCGCAACAAGTTCATATCAAGAAGGCACAAATTGGCTATGGCACAAAAGACTGAGCCACCTAAACTTTCAATCAATCAGAAACCTTGCCAAACACAAACTGGTGGAAGGACTTCCACAAACCGGATTCAAGAAGGAAGGTGTATGCAGAGCATGCAAGATGGGGAAGCAGACCAAAGCTTCATTCAAGAATCGTCCTGTTACAGTAAGCACATACTGCATTTTGGAGCTATTACACAAGGATCTATTCGCACCAGTCAAGCCACCCACTTTCGGAGGAAAGAGGTTCACTCTTGTAGTTGTCGATGATTACTTGAGGTACACATGGGTGAGGCTCATGAAGACGAAGGACGAGGTCAAGCTCCAGCTCCCAGAACTGATTTTGCAGGTGCAAAATAACAAGAGAGTAATCGTAAAGAGGATAAGTTCTGACAACGGAATTGAGTTTGTGTAATGGACCCTTGATGGATTTCTGCAGACGCTGGGATTGCCCATGAAAAATCAGCACCAAAAATTCGTCAACAAAATGGCCTTGCTGAGAGACAGAATCGCACACTCAAAGAAGTAGTAAGGACCATGCTCGCTGAAGCAAGCTTAAGGCAAAAATAATGGGGAGAAGCTTTGATGACGGCATTTTATACTCAGAACAGAAGTGCCATCAACAGTCGTCATCACAAAACTCCCTACGAGGTCTACAATGGTCGTAAGCCTTCTATGCTCATCTTTGTGCATTCGGTTCTCCATGTTACATTCACAATCGCGGAAAGTCAAAATTGAATACCTTTAGTCCCAAGGTTGAAGAAGGAGTGCTCCTCGGATATAGACATCCTTCATACAAGGGAAGAGTACTCAACAAGATTACAGGACTTGTGGAAGTATCATGTAATGTTGATTTTGATGAGTCTATTCTAGTGCAAAGGACCTTGAAAGAACTGGGACTTGATACTCGTGAGATGAAGGATGTCAATGATAAACTAGACTAGATCTATGAACAAAATATCAAGTGATCAAGATGATCCGGCTGGAGGGCAACCTGCCGAAGAGGCCAGTGATGCTATACTATAGTTCTTGCTGAGGCTATAAATTCCCTAACACTTAATGCAAGCACAAATTAAGAGGGAACTCCAGTTCAAACCAAAACTGAGAATGGCGCTCAAGCTGGAATTGACTTTGGCAAAACTGAGTTTTTGGAAATGAAGATGTACAACCCGAACTCATTCCTGAAGGCCAAGGACTGGAGATTGAAGCTGTAAACATTGGAGAAGAAGGATCAAACCTAGTTTTGGAGGATCAAGCTTCAAGAGAGGATGGTCTAGCCATGGTGGAATCCACACTTACCTCAGTTCCAATTTCAGGAACTGACTTTTCAGAAGCATTAATTCAACCGGTCGAGGTTACTTAGCTCCCAAAGCCAAAGTGGTTGAGACATCATCCAAAAGATGATGTGTTGGTCAACATTGCAAACCGATTCGCACACGTCAAGGAAGTGCTTTATTGACATGTTTTATCTCTCAACAACCTGAACCAAAGAAGATAGGAGATGTTTTAAAGTCCTTAGATTGGATTAATGTCATGTAAGAGGAGTTTCTTGAGTTCAAGCGCAACGATGTATAGTACTTGGTGGACAGACCATCTCACCAAGCTGTGATTGGAACGAAGTGGGTCTTCAAGAACAAGAGAGATGAAATAGGCAAGATCGCGAGGAATAAAGCAAGACTGGTAGCAAAAGGATATGATCAATGCAAAGGAATCGATTTCGATGAAACCTTTTCTCCAGCTGCCCGCCTTGAAGCCATCAGATTATACTTAGCTTATGTCGGGCACTACAACTTCACAGTTTTTTAGATGGATGTGAAGAGTGCATTTCTGAATGGGGAGCTCAAAGAAGAAGTATATGTTGAACAACCCCAAGCTTCGATGAAGGAAGGAAAGTTTTCAAGTTGAGAAAGGCTCTTTATGGGTTTAGCAGGTACCGAGAGCTTGGTATAAGACTCTGTCTCAGTTTCTTCTCAAGAATGGTTTCCAGAAGGGAAAATCGACACAACCTTGTTCAGTATCAAGGATGGAACTGATATTCTATTAGTTTAGATATATGTCGATGATATCATTTTTAGATGTATGAAGTTGAAGTTATGCGAGAGGTTTGCCCAACTGATGCAAAGAAATTTCCAGATGAGCATGATGGGCAAACTGATTTATTTCCTAGGTCTTCAAGTTATTCAATTTCATGGAGGAATCTTCATCTACCAGAAGAAGTACACTAAGGACTTGATAAAAAAGTTTTTCCCAGAGAAGACCAAGCCCTTGAAGATTCAAATTAGCCCCGATGCTCAGTTCAATCTTGATGAAGAAGGAGATGTAGTAAATCCAACGAGTTATTCAGGAATTATCGGATCTCTATTATATCTAACCGCAACCAGGCCAGATATCACCTACTCTGTTGGTGTTTCTGCGAGATTTCAAGCAAATCCAAAGAAGTCGCACATGGATGCTACCAAGAGGATAGTGAAACACCTCAAAGGAAATGAGTCCTTAGGTATCTCGTACCCCAAAACTGATTAACTGACTCTCAATGCTTATTCAGATTCAGATTTTGGTGGATGCAGCATTGATCAGAAGAGCACAAGTTGAACTTGTAAGTTCCTAGACCACAAATTGATTAGTTGGTTTAGCAAGAAGCAGCATTCCGTAGCTACATCAACAACCAAAGCTGAATTTGAAGCCGCTGTAAGTTGTTGTGCTCAAGTCCTGTGGATCAAGCAACAATTGCTAGATTATGAAGTTGAAACTTGACGCGTGCATATTTATTGTGACAATAGCAGTGCAATGTGTATCACGAAGAATCCAGTACACCATTCGAGGATGAAGCATATTGATATTCGTCACCACTTCATTAGAGACCATGTCGAGAAGAAAGATGCGTCTGTGGAATACATCAGAACCTAAGATAAATTGGCGGATATCTTCACAAAAACACTCCCAGAATCTCGACTCAAGGACTTATTCATCAAACTTGGATTGCTAGAGTTTGATGAGATCTCATTTGAAGAGGAGTAGTTGCAGAATAAAATTGTGTTCCAACTCTCAGTTTTCAGAATCTAGACTTTTTATCCATTCAAATTCAAAGTGAAGTGAAGAAGATGCAGATTAAACTGGGTCCTAGCTCTCAGTTTTCAAACTAGATGAATGTTCTAAATAAATTTGCTGAAGATTGGTGAAAACCAAATTTGAAGAAGAGTGGAAGCAGAATACAACTGAGTTCCAATTCTCGGTTTTCAGTTTCCGTCCATGTCTCAGTTTTCATTTTTAGTGGCTCTATACTTAGCCAACTTTTCTTATCAAAAGGTGGTATTGGCATAGAAACTCAAAAACTGACTTTTGAAAACTAAGTCTTGGTTTTCTGGTTTTAGATTTCTTTTGAAGGAAGGTTGCAGACTTAAATTGTGTTCAAACTCTCAGTTTAGAAACTAAAACTGAAATGCAAGTCAGTTCTTAGTTCTACAAGTAGAGGATTCAAAATTCAAATGTTGACTTATCTAGTACGTCGCATTAAATGTGGAACAACGCGACCCAATCCTGGAGTGCTATGTAGGACACCCCGCTCCCCACGTCAGATGGAGTCGGAAGCAGTTGAACAGGCGGTAAATCTCAGCCTTTAATTGCAAAATGTTGACTTGATCCTAGCCGTTCAGCCTGGATTTTGAATACTATTTATAGCCAAACCATTTTTGGCGGTTGTACTGTTTGATCTTTTCCATTTCTGTTCTATCTCTCATAACTCCAAACCCGGAAAATTCCCTTAATCATTCAAGGCTCTTGACATACATTCTCTTAATTTACTCTCAATCATTGCCATCAATATGCCGAGAAGGACAGTTGCTAAGAACCCCGAACATGCCACTTCTACTTGCCAAGGATCATCTTAACAGGTTGACGCCAGAGCAGAAAAGGGTTGCTCAGGTGCACAAGGAGAAGATCATGTTTCTGTATCAAGTTGTGAATGGCTGTCCAGACTCTCATCTGGGATAGAAACCGAGAACCGAGGAGTTGGTCTACTTTCTTGTTGCTTGCCCGAAAAGGTTTCATCCGTACTTGGTGACGGAGTTCTACATAAATGCTATTGTGGCATCGGATAAAAAATCTTTCAATACATCTCTGACAAGTGTGATGATCAGGGTCAACTCGAACTTGTTAAGTCAAGTTTCCTTTTTGCATAACGACGATGTTCAAATCCACACCTATCTTCAAGGAGGTGAAGCCCAACTTGCCAAGAAACATATGTAGGATCATTGGGTAAAGTGGAACAAGGAGGAGATAACCACTGGATGGAAGGTCAATCACAAGACCTCAGAACTTGATGTTTTTTACAAGTTCTTGACCGACATTGCGATTCAGATGCTGCAATGTGATGTTGGCTCTTTTTTTTAGATGAGTAAGAAGAAATATTTTGTGTCGATGGCGCTAGATGACGAGGTGCATGTGAATTGGGCGGAGTTTGTTTTCGAGCACTTATTAGATAATGTTGGAAGGAAGAACACCATTGCTGATAAGGGGACGTTTGCAACAGGTGTGTGTTTTGATTGAGAAGATGGTACAAGTGGTGGACGATGGAGAACTCTTGGTGCCAACTGACTTTATTCCGCTAAGGCATGAACTGAAAGAGAAGAGCAAGTCTGAGGAAGGTGATGAGGAAGATGAAGAGGATGAGACTGAGAAAGGGAGGGAAGAGAGCTTTAAGAAAGCAATGGAGGATCTCCCAACACTAACCAATATTGAGGATGTAACGAGCAAGCCTTACAAGAGGTTGAGGAAAAAGTATCGAACCGAGAAGGAGAAGAGTCTAGCAAAGGGGAGATTCCTAGGTGTAA
This sequence comes from Plectranthus barbatus, assembly GCA_026898455.1. Taxonomy (NCBI): domain Eukaryota; kingdom Viridiplantae; phylum Streptophyta; class Magnoliopsida; order Lamiales; family Lamiaceae; genus Plectranthus; species Plectranthus barbatus. The sequence continues at coordinate 379,975 of JAPKLW010000198.1, forward strand.
GTATCCCCATTATTGTCAAAAAGAAAAGGACTTCAACTTCCAGGACATTGAAGAGACCCCTAAAAGAAGGGGAGAGGACTCATGTTGAAAGGGGCAGCAAGAAAGCTCGTATTGAGGAAGAGTAGAGAACAATAGCAGAGGCCGAAGCTGAGAAAGCTAAACATGCCGAGAGGGGCAAAAGGAAAGTGATAAAGCAAGACGAGAAGAAGAAAAAGAAAAAGGGCGACGATTATAATCCTCTGATAAATATGTTTGCCAAGAAGAAACTGACCTTCAAGGAACCTCTTACTACCTTCGCAACATTGCCAATCTCTGAACAGGCATTTGCCAATCTTTATAGGGAAGCTCACGGTGTTGACCAACATCCTGAGAAGAAGATAGAAAAGCAGAGTGTTGAAGTTTTGATGGATCCTGAACTTGCTCAATCTGATATTATTGAAGGGGCGACCGACCCAGAACAACCGGCAAGTTTGGAAGCTCAATTGGCCAAGCATATTCTGGAATGTGTACTTGTTAAACAGGAGAAGAACTTGAAGGAAGCAGATAGGTTGCGGGCGACCACCTTGGCAAAACTGGCGGAGACAGAAACCACAACATCCCAAGCACAAACTGAGACTGAGAAAGAGCGTGTTGAGTCTTCTCAAGGTGGTAAGGGAGGTTATGCTAAAACTAACATTACTTATGATAACTCCTTGACCCCCTCAGACAAAGAGATGGACTTGGAGGAGCTCATTATCCATGAAGAGTACAATTTCTCATGCGATAGACATGGAGTGTGGCGATACCATCCATGGGATTCAAGAGATAATGAACAGATCTACAAACCCAGCCAGTTTGATGCTTATAGAGTACCTCTGAGTGGGCTACCACATCCGGAGAATTCTTCTAAAATATTGCGAAGCTGGTGTCCATCTATTAGTCTGATAGATGTTGGGGATGTGAAGTTGATCCCCTAGGCTACGGATATATATGAAAGGGTAGAGAGGAGAGTCACTGAAGAAATAAGGTTACTCTACCTGATATTCTGGTTGAGGAGGAAAATGAGATGATAGATGTTCTGAAGGAGGAGTTCAGGTGATGGAGGCGTTGTGACCTGGTGAAGCATGATCTCAATGAAGAAGATCATCCGATCACGCAGGCAAGGCTCGGGCTCACCTTATGGAGGTTAGAGGAAGTCTAAGAAAATGAATGGAGTGCTCAGAGAGAGTCAAAGCTGATGTCCGATTGGGAGGTGAAGCAAAGACTACAAACCATCTGAGCTTATAGGAAGGAAACTTTCAACGAAATGGATGCATACTTGGATCCTCACAGGCTCCCCCTACTGACTTCTCCTACGAGCCTGAAACTAAAACTCCAATTTCTGCAATTCCAATCTCGCAAGTCTCTCTTCAAACTGAAACTGAAGAATTGTCAGTTCCAGCTCCAACTCCTGATGACTATCAGGAGATTATTGCTGCAAAGATAGAGAAAGTGAGGAGACTGTCTGAGCAGTAGAGGAGTTTGGATGCTGAGGTGCAGAAAGCAAAATAGGAGCTCGCTGAAGCTCAGTTGAAAAAAGAAGAATTGGAGCACGTTGTCGCTCTTTCTCAAGCTTTACATCTTGCCTATGTTGCAAAAAGGATAGCCTCATCATCTCTTCAGAAGATTAAAGCTCAAGCCCTGGAACTCAAAGATGTTGGGAAACAAATTAAGCATCGCCTTTTTGTGGACAAATTCAAACAACACTTGGCTAAACTAGAATGAAAGAAGAGGGAGGAAGAATAAGCAGAGCGGTTGAGGAGGGAACAATTCGATTGAGAAGAAGAAGAACGAAGAGCGACCAGTGGAATGGTGTTCTTTGCTCTAACAATCATCTCTACTGAGATTCCACTGGTCCAACATCCCGAAGAAGAAGGCCAAACTACTTCTAGTAATCCATTCCATGCCTTATTTTCTCAAATGCAGAACTATTTTCAAACTCAAATGGAAGCAATAAGGTAAGAAAATCTAGAGATCAAAGCAACGCCGGATGAGAAAGACGGAAAGGATGCTGAAACCGCTAAATTTTTCTCCACCATTAAGCAGACTATGTTGACCCTCTTTGATGTTCTCAAAAATGGGGGAAGAGGAACGTAAAAAAGAGAATGAGGAGAGGAAAAGGAAAGAGGAAGAAGAAAAGAGAATGAAGAAGCTGAGAGGGTGAGGAGAGAGGAAGCAGAAGAGCAAAGGAGGGAGGATCTGTTTAAATCGCTCATGGATTTGGTTGAAAAACTCTCAGAATCTAAGCCATCCTCATCAGAGCAACCTCCTCCATAAGACTCTGGATTTCAATTTTTTTGCTTTCTAATTTTCAGTTTTCAGTGTTTGATCTGTACTTGTAAATTTTCATCATCTAATGAAAAACTGAAAATCGAATTGAAGACAAAACCTCATTGTCTCTCTCTCACTCCTTTTATTGTTTGATTAACCTAACTGAACTCACATTTTCCAATGTGATCAGTGAAATTTATTTCACTCTAGTTGAATTAATCGAGTAATATCTCTCCAATTCAGGGGGAAGATCAAATAGAGTAGGTCGGTTAAAGGATGGGTACTATGAGTAGTGTCTTTTTTAAACTCAGTCTACCACTTCTCTTTTTTAGCTTGACTTTAGATAAGTGGTTTTGACAACACCAAAAAGAGGGAAATTGTTAGAAACTGAGTTTCAGCTTATCCATTACTCGATGTTTTGGTGTGTCAAAATTGACTTTAGCTTTAAGTTTCTAAGTGTTTCTAAATGTAATCCTTTTATAAGATTTATTGAGTTGTAATAGAGTAGAAATTGAAGCTGAAGATCGAGCAGATAGAGCCTTAGTCTCTAAGGAAGAAATCAGAGATATCCAAGCTCAAGAAGACAAGAATCAAGTTTCAGAGCGTAAAGAAGAGACTCCAAGAAACTTGAAATGATGAAAACTAAGTTCTTTGCTTAATACTTAGAATGTCCGGAAAAGTAAGTTTCTAGAAACTGAGTTTTCACTAAAGAGAAGTGGAAACTTAAACTGACTTTGGAGAATGTCAGTTTTCAGTTTCAGAATTCAATAGCACATGAAAAACAAGGAGACACAACGAATCCGAAGAGGAAGTCCAAGACAAACTCAATATTCCATAAAAAATCAAAAAATCAGTACGAGGAAACTTAAACTTAGATTCCTCAGACTAAAGCTTATTCTAATAAAACTAGGTAGAAAGTACATTGTAAAAAGTGAAAAGCAGACAGCAGTGTCGAGCAGAAGAATTGCTATGATTGGACGACCTAATTTTTGTCTCTAACGGATGGATCGACTAGTCTAATTGGAAGAATTCAAATTGTCGTCCAACCCAGACTATAAACAGCTCGACTCTTCGATAAAAACAAAAACAAGAATCACGTGATAAACGGAGACAAAACACTGCCAAACATTCTTCTGAAAAGCTCTCTGAATCTCCATTTATCTGAACACGAGGCTTAAGTCTTTCAACTGAAGCAACTCTTTTCGTGCATCTGTCTAAGTGCACAAGGCTAAAGCTCCCAAGCTTAAGCTACTACTCTTGGTGATTATTACATTTCAAGTAATAATCACAGCAATCAGTTTCCTATTCTGGGATTCTGATTATCACGGGCGTTTTCCAACAACCTTCGTTCTGGGAAGAACAATAAACATCCAACCATCCAGATTGAAGGTTGTGGGGTGCGTCCTCAATTCAAGTTGAAGAAGAAGTGGACCATAAGGAGTTTATGGGCGAGTGACATTTGCAGACCAAAGGACGGAGGTTTTTCGACGGGCTAACCATAGATCGTGAAAAGGCTTGTAATCTATGACTTAGTGGATTCCCGATTAAGTTCGGAAGAGTGGATGTTGGACTTTGATTCCGATCCACTATAATATTATGTGTTATTTATAGATTTCTTTAAGTTTCTGCACTTTAAGTATGCGCACTTATTTTAAACCTTCAATACTTGGCTTAGTATTAAAGCATATACTTGAAACCATACTTAAAACTTACTGAGCTTAAAACTGAGTTTTGTTGAAACTGAAAACTGAGTTTTAGTCAGTTTTTAGAACAAGTGAAAGATCCTTCATAACTTCCACTGTAGATATCCGTACTCTGAATTTGGGACTAACAATTCGGCACCCACCGTGGGGGCCCAGGGATAAATACTCTTGCTAACCTTTCTTGCAGGGAATGGTCGACGGTGGGAACAACAAAAATAGGAAAGCGGACGACGATGTAAGGATGGCCCCGACACTGGGCACAGGTCGATATACACTATAGGGGGTTGGGCAAGGAAACCCCACGGGTGCAGGACACGGAAACCCACAGCAGGGAGGCAAAAGAGGAGTCCTGCCGACCCAAAACATTGACGAGGTGTTGGATGACTTCTACCGGACTTTCAATGCCACACCGCTCAACGAACTAGCGTTTCTTCCTCCACCTCCCTCCAGCACGGCGGATCTACACGTGGCTCAAGTGGTTAGTCAGGTTCAAACTGCCAAGGCCGCAATCATGAGGATAGGAATGTAAATAGAAGAAGTGGCAAGGAGGTATGAGCTCTGAACAGGAACGGTTGTGGCATTAAGCCAACACCCGGCCTATCATCGAGGAACCGGGGAGCACCAGCGAAGGACGTCAAACTGCCTCCCGTAATCTGCAGGCGGAATTCAATCAGACAGATGGAGGTGGCAACAAGCAAGCAACCCCGGGAACTCAAGCCAACGATCCCCAGACATGCGGTGCCCGACCAGATGTGCCCAACCCCGTTGTGGCTGTAGTACTCACCTAGATAGAGCGGAGATTCGAACAGAGACTAAGCTACTTTGAATCCCTCATTGCGAGAACTCCAGGGCTGCCCCCGCCCTAGAGGACAATACCAAGAGAAAGTTATGCAGAATCTCTTTTGACACAACAGATCGTAGACCTCGAACTAGAGGCGTGCTTCACTCCGCCGAGCTTCGTGCTTTACGACTGGACCATCGACTCAGAGAATCATGTGGCGGTGTACAAGCAAAAGATGTTCGCCTTGGCAATACCAAGCACACAACGAGAAGTATGTATGTGCAAGAGCTTTGGCTCGAATCTCACCAGCCCCGCACTCTAGTGGTTCATATTGCAAAAGAACTCCATATCGACATTTGCATAACTGCATCAGATGTTCCTATGACAGTACTCGAGCAGTCGGAGACTCGATAAACATGCGACGATCTGTGCGCAGTGATCCAGAGCCCTGGCGAATCGCTATGGTCCTATCTGCGATGTTAAACAAGAAGCTGGTAGCACTTCCAAACTGCCTGAACAGCACAACGATGCGGGCATTTACCAATAGCCTAAAAGGCTTAGAGATAGCCTTGATGATAGAAATGGTCAGATTTTCAATTGAGCAGAGTTTCGGTGCTTTTTTCTTCATTTCTATATGAATTACTCTAAACACTTCGTGTATTTATAGACAAAGTGTGAATAATTCAAATTATAGCCATTTAGAGATATTTGAGCATCATCCAATCTGATGTGTTTCTTTTCTGACGGGAGCAGGGCACTTTTCCTAAGATTCGACACCTGGTACGTCCTTTTTTGACACAAGATGTCCATATTCTTCTTTTGCGTCCAAACGGATTTGCCAACCCGAGGAATCTAAACTGGTTGGTGCTTCATAAGTTTTTAATGTATCTCCAAACTTAAAGACTGATCTTCGGTGATTCATCTGACTTGTTCTCTTTGTCTCTTCGCGTGCGTGTGAACTGTCTTTGTAAACTGAAGGTGATCCAGGCTGGTGTCATTCATCAGTTTCTTTGAGTCATCGGCTCCAAACTGGTAGTCGGTCTCTCCTTACTCCACATGATCCAAATTGAGGCTATGTATTTACACCTAGTTTGTCTTGATCAACTTCGTCAATTATATTACAACTCGATATATTCTAACAGGAATTTACTTGTTTGAGAACTAAGTTTATCTATTAAACACGTATACAGATAATTATAGACTTCTCATTTGTTGCCGGTTCTATTCGGGGCAGCGGCAGCCCCGAGCGTACTCTATCAAAAGAAAATTCTCATTCAATGCATGAAGTGAGGTAGGATAATTTTATTATAATTCCTTATTGACAATATATCTATTGAAAATATATCTAAATAATAGAGATCTGTGTAACGATTTATATTCTGGGGTTTACATAGACTCATATGTTTTGCTATAATTGAAATTGAGAAATCGACACTCCGAACTTGATGGTTTCTATACATCTTTTTGACACATCAAAGTAACAAGTAGATAGGAATACTTCCTAACAAAACCTATCATATTTTTTTAATAATTTTTCTCCCCAAAAAATCAAACCAATATTAATTTTATTTTTTATTTTAATCTATTTTAATTATTACTATTTTATATTATTGCATATTTCTTTACAACTAACAATAATAAATCTCAATAAAACTATATTTATCACTTTTTCTTTAAAACATTATTTTATCACTAATTTATTTTATTTACTATGTTTGAATGGAAAAGAGTGTAGTTTAATTTATGAACTAATAAGTTTTTGAAAACTTTACATAAAACTATATAATACTTATAACTATAATATAAGATGTTATTTGTTCAATGCCCACAACATGCGGGTGCAAAGCTAGTTCGTAACGAAAAATATTTGGAGTGATAATTTGTGCGGATAGAATTTTTATTGTGTTAATTCGTTAAGAAATTGTATGTATGTAATCTATTAAGAGAAGCCTCTTTTGTATCCGAATCTAATTTATTAGCTCAAACACAAACACGAATGATAATGACACAAACATAATAATGATTCTATAAAAAGAACATAATCTGATAAACACATTAAGAACACAATAAAAATAAAAATTAAGAAAATAATAAGATTTGACAATTTTTAGAAATAAAAAAGGAAAATAAAGTATTTTTTTAACGGACAACCATATCTAAGTCCAATATAATTAACGAATTATCTAATTTGATCTGAATCGAATAACAATTTTCCAATTTAATAAGAACTTGAATTCGACCTTAATTTAAATTTATTATTATCGTATAAATTTGTATTCTTGTCATGTTATTTATTATCACACGTAAAAATTTATTATTCACATTATCTCATACAGATTTGAATACGCATAGTTCATGCCACCAAACCAATATAATTCTACACAAACAAGTATTCTTTATAGCTTAAACATCAAACCTTAGTAAAAATGCCAACAAGTTCCCTCTACAAATCATACAAAACTTCAAAGTTGAAAAAATCTAATTCCACCCTTTGATTTTAACAGCTCTTTCATATTGAAGCTGCTGCGCCATTTTCTACTTCAAGAATCCAACTTGGATTGCCAAAACACCCGCTTCATGATTGACTTGTTTAGAGTGAAATCTCATGCTCGATTGAATTCATGGAAAATGGAGGATGTTTATCGGCCTCTGCTGATCGTCTCAGTCTGAGCAATGCTTCAAGTACAACAACTATAACCAGAACAGAACCGAGCAGAAAGCCGTAGCCAATTTTCCATCCCGGCCCTGCACCAGCAATGTGCATTCCCAAAACTACATTCACTGCTCCAAAGAAGAGGCAAATCCTCCCCACCCAGTTATGGTACCACCTCCAATACCTTCTGTACTTGCTATCCGAGCTCGGCCGCGTGAAAAATGCAACCACCTGCACACACCATTTCAACAAGACTGACTGGCTTGGCCCGCAATTTCGTGCACCGTTATAAATTAATGAATTATTTTTTTATTTTTAACTGTTTAAATATATAAATATTAATAAATAAAAATATATAAATTTAATTATATATATAGAGTGGATCTCATGCATGTTAAAAAATAATTTGTGTTTATTAAGAATGAATTTACACTATTCATCTAAAAAAAATACACCGTTGACATTAAAACTTTTCTCATGTTTAATTGCTTATAAATCAGGCTTAATCAATTAAGCATGATTTATAAAGCATTTAAATACAAAGTTTACTTAATTTTTTAATCTTTGATATTTTAATCTCAACTGTTGATACTATCAATCCCATAGCTGATGTTCATTTAAATTTAACATAAATTTTAATTTTAACACTATTAATGATTTAGATTAAAGCGTCAAAGATTAAAAATTAAGAATTAAGGTACAAAAAATTGAGGATGAAGAGTAGCTTAAAGAAAATTCATTTTTACTCATCTTTATATTTTCTTATTAATTAAAATATAACGTAGAAAAATCATATATGCATATTAGTTTTTGACTACATGGATGAAGATGATCCAATGGTTGTAAACGCACCTGAAGAATTGTGATGACAAGCACAAATATCCCAATTCCTTTGTGTGCAGGGAACAGGGCATGCATCTTTTTGTAGAGGGATACTCCAACAATGACAGCTGCAACTCCGAACAAGAAACCGATGAATTGAATGGATACATGGAAGTAGTACCAGGCGTGGTCGGCGTGGCTGAGGTATCTCGCGAGGATGGCGCCCGTGGGGAGAAACAGACCCCACCCCAGCACCGCCAGAGTCCCATGAGTCCTCCTGTCCTTGAAAATGCTCGGACTCGAATCAACACCACTTGCAGTGTCTGCTTTACCTGTCACATAACATCAACCTCATACTTAACATTTCGTCTTGTTTGATTGTGGATAAAAAAATAAAACTAACATTGTAAATAGTTAGGATTGTCATCTTACCAACCGGTCGTGTTTTCGGCTTAATCTTGTTGAGTTAGATTTTTGGGCTGAAAGATTTTGATTTTGACCCTAATCTTCAAAATAATAAATAATATTTAAAATATTTATTCTTTCTTGTAAAAAAATAAATATTATAAATATTTATTTATGTATTCATCAATTTACTAATAAAAATGGTAAAAGGTTTCAAATTATGTATGTTTTTAAAATTTATCCCAAACTATTTAAATATATAAATAAATACTCAAACTATTAAAAATTATGCAAATATAAGACAATTACTCCATCCGTCCCACTTCAATTGTCCACCTTTCCTTTTTTGTCCGTCCCATTTAATTGTCCACTTACTTAAAATGGAAAAATAATATCCACTCACTAATAAAATACTAATTTTCTCTATCTCTACTCGCATTGGTTATTGTGCCAAAAGCAAAGTGGACAATTCATATAGGACGGAGGGAGTATTATTTTTCAATCAATACAAAGTTAAGTGCATTGTCGGAAATCCAACTTAACAAATTACTCAAGTCGATCTAAATCCACGTCTAATTCTATATTATTTTTAATTAAAATTAAATAAAACACAATTTTCAAAATAATTAAATCCATGGATATGAAACTGGACTTTTTCATTTCCTCCATGACCATAAACCCGAAACCCAACCATCTCCTAGCATTTTCGAGTACATAGAGTTTCTCAATATAACTGCAAAATCTTTCTACTAGGATAGGCTCAACAATGCAGCTCTTTCGACATGGTCGATAGATGGTACAACTATCCTTTTACACTTGACATTAATTTGTTGACTTGGAATTCAATAGTACAATTAACTTTTCATTGATTGATATTTAAATAGTTTCAATATTTATTTAAACATTTGAATTCAATTTAAATAAATTGAATTATTTGAAATATAATTCAACTTTTTGTCCAATAATAATTTATTATTTTATATATTATCTAATCAACATTGACTATGTAATAGCTCACGATTAAAAAACTCGTAAGCATATAAGTATTTAGAAAAATTATTTGCTCTAAATATTATTAGTTAAGATTTAATTAAAAATATACTCCCTCCATTCCACTTAAATTGTCCATCTTTCCTTTTTTGTCTGTCTCATTTAATTGTTCACTTACCTAAAATGAAATATTAATACACACTCACTAATAAAATATTAATTTTTTCTATCTCTTACCGCATTGGTTATTGTACCCACTTTCAAGTTGACTAATTAAAAGGGACAGAGAAGTTGACTAACTAATAGGGAGAGAAGGAGTAATAAGAACAGTAAAAAAATTTGGCAAACACATTCAGTTTTGGACTCATCCCTATGGATCCATGAAATATTTAGTCTCAAGTTATTATTCAAGGTAAAATTTATTGGGTCCAAAGTATTTGAATCTTAATTTGCACTAAATATTATTAGTTAAAATTTAATTAAAAATATACTCTCTCCGTTCCACTTAAATTATCCACTTTTTCTTTTTCGTCTGTCTCATTTACTTGTTCACTTACCTAAAATAAAATATTAATACACACTAACTAATAAGATATTAATTTTCTCTATCTCTTAATGTATTGGTTATTGTGTCAACTTTCAAGTAAACTAATTAAAAGGGACAGAGAAGTTGACTAATTAAAAGGGTCACAAGGAGTAATAAGAATAGTAAAAAAAATTGGGCAAACACATTCAGTGTTGGACTCATCCTATGGATCCATATAGTCTCAAGTTATTATTCAAGGTAAAATTTATTGGGTCCAAAGTATTTGAATCTTAATTTATTTTTTGGCTTCATTTAATAAGGTGAATCCTAGTTTTCAGTTAAAATGAATAGCAGAGGTGAAGAGGGAGAGAGAGGTAAAAAGGTAAACCAACCTGATGAGAAATCAAACAAAATGGTGGTCTTGTCGTCGTGGACAGTAAGGCGGTGGTGGTGGGGAGTTTTGGTGCTGAAAGCCAGCAGAAGAGGCTGAGTCTTGAGAGATGTGTTGAACTTCAACTGGAACGACAGGTATATGGTGGCGCCCTGCACCGCCACATACGGCGGCACATTGGTGAGCGGCAGTTCACCTCGATCAGGTTTGATCTCGGAGGGTGTGAATCCCTTTATATGAAACTGTTTGATTCTGCCTTGCCCTTCAAGATTCACCCATCCCACAACGCAGCTGGAATTCAGCATCTTCCCATCTCTAGAGAACCCTATTCCTACCCACCCACTCGTGTATATCGTTGATAACACAATCGTTATCTCATTGTCTTTCGACTTGGAATACTGCATTTCCAAACCAACAAACATGGTTTTATACAAGGTTGTAAAAGTTATTGATATAGATTTATACTGGTCTTCCAGTATCAAAAAAATAAGTTACCTTTATTCATAACAATAATTCAATCTTATTTATTTAGTATGAAACTTACCCTTAACAAGTAGGAGTTCCACAGTGGTTGGCAGACCATATCAGGCAGGTTGCTGTAAGGGAAAGGTAGGAACGAGCTGAGATCTGCATTGCAGAGACTGTCATTGCCTTCGACTACAAGATCTGAGAGTATGAAACTAAATAAGATTGTATAGATTAAGAAGCATCGGATGAGTCCTGAGCATTGCTCCATGGTAAGTAGAGGAAGAAAAAGTTGGAAGAGAATGAAGTGAAGGTGGTGAAAATGATAAGAATTTTGTAAAGGGTTGTTTGGTGGAAGGGTTTATTGATAAGTGTCTTGAATTTGAAGCTTAAGGTGGTGGATGGTGGTGGTGGGGCTGCGTACGGTGGTTGGAGGTGGTGGCAAGTGATCATCATTCCCGCCAAATTATAAGAATGAACCCCTGCAGCTATTTGTCTCTGTCATACCAACCAGTGATTGAAAACTGAAAAACTCCATAGGTAGATCTGTATGTAAGAAAATTGAAATTCATGGTGGGGATTGCTTTTAACTAGGTGAAAAAAAAAAAAAAAGTGCCATTACTATGAAACTGCTCAAATTTAAATAATTTGGCTCTGCAAATTTTTATTTCTTGTTGAAAGCAACACCACTCTGGCATCGCCCTCTATCTCTTCTTCTCATTAAAAACATATCATACTCCCTCGGTCCCGATTTACTTGTTTCATTTTCACTTTCGGTCCGTTTCAATTTATTTGTCTCATTTCCTAAAATAATAAATAATTAACTCAAAATTAAGAAAATTAATCAAAATTATTTAAATAACTCTTTTATCTCTCTTTCTATTTTGCCCTTTTTAAAAAATAAATTAATTAAATAAGCACTCCACACACTAATACACCATTAAATTTCATTATTACTTCAAATATTGATTATTGTGTCATTTACATTCGGGACAAGTAAACCGGGACGGAGGGAGTAATTATTAATGCTCCATTTTTTTAATTTATTTTACAAGAAAACTTGATAAAATAATAAGGAAATGAGAACAAATAAAGTAATGCACAATACTTGAATTGCAGATAGAACTTGATTGCTGTGAATATTTATTATTGCATGTATTCAATGTGTTCATTTACAATAAATGAGGTACTACTTATAAGAATTGAACAGAATCTAGACAGCTCAAATGAACGGCCACATCTCTTCAGCTAAAACGGTAGTTCGAACAGATACAACCTTTCGGCCGAGCTGCTTTCATCTTGATATCACTACAAAAAAAATTGTGTGTAGTGACAATAATGTCAGTGACATTTAAATTTTTGTGGCTAAAAATGTATTTATAGTAACAACTTTGCATTTTGTCGCAAAAAACACAATTTGTGACAATTTTATTAGTTACGAATATTTATTGTCACTAAAGCTAGTGACAATAATATTTTTGTGACTAAACATATATGTATAGCAACAATAAATTCTTTTATCACAAAAAAATATCATTTGTGACAATTTTATTAGCTGTGAATATTTATTGTCACTAAAGTTAGTGACAATAATATTTTTGTGACTAAACATATAT
>JAPKLW010000198.1:392625-466083 GCA_026898455.1 Plectranthus barbatus
AACATATATCTACTGCAACAATAAATTTTCTCGTAAAAAATATGATTTGTGACAATTTCATAAGTTGTCAATATTTTTTTGTCACTAATGTTAGTGATAATAAATTTTTTGTAACTAAAAATACTATTTTAGCTACAATAATTTTTTTCATCACAATTTTTTTTTAATTTGTGACAATTTCATATGTTATTAGTATTTACCATCATTAAAGCTAGTGGCAATAATTTTTTTCTTGCTAAAATAACTTTATAGTGAAGGTAACCAAATTTATCACAATAAATTATAAATAATGATAATTTAATATATTATCAATGAATTCGACAACAATAATATTTTTTATGATGTTTTAACAAAATTTTAAAATTTAAATACTCCACTAGTTCATTATTAATAACTTTTATAAACCACCAATTTGCTTTGGTTACGTAATATCTAAAACTTTTAAAATTTATGAAATTTTATTTCATACTTCCAAATATATGAAATTATATCCTACATTATGTTATTAAGTAATTTGATACCCACCAACTTAACACCATTAAGATTTCATTACATTTTTGGTTAAGAATATTATGATATTTACCCATCTTAAACTAAATTCTTGATGTGGCAATTAAATAACAATTGAATATTGATTTTATATATTAGAGTAATTAAATTATATAAATATTTGTATATAAGTAATAAAGATTAGTAAAAATTTAAATTTAATCTCATTTAAAATATGATTGATGATTATATTACTATATAAAAAATTAATTTATTTAAAGGTGATAAGATTCAAAATGTGTAATTAAGTTAAAACCCAAATTGAATTAAAAATTAAATTATGTAAATTAAATAAATAAATTCAATTTATTAAGATTATTAAATTTTTAATGAGTTAATTATGTATTCAAAATATTAAATAATGCGTAAATTTTAAATTGTTTAGTTAAATTATAATTTCAATTACTTAATTATGTAATTTATGTTTAATATAAATTAAAATCTTATGTTATAAATTTTTTTATTAAAATTTATTTTTTATTCAAATTTAATTCTTATTAATCTTATAAATTAAAAAACTACTATCACTTCGGCACATTCTACATAATGAAGTAAAAGTAAATATTGTGTAGTAGTTTTTTAATAAAAAATTGTATAAAATTTCATTTTAACAATATTTGCATTTTACTTTTATTTCTTAGAGTTCGCCAATGTGGTAGTTGTTTTTTAATTTATGAGATTGTCAAGAATTAAATTTATAAAGTCTGAAATGGATTCCATAAATTTATTAAGTTTAGATAGATAGCCAATATTACTTTATATATATTAATTATCCAAAATATTAGTAACTAATCACTTGGTGCAGTGAATGGATATAAATGATTGAATTAAGAGGTAAATGGTTCGAATGTTGTTGGAAGCAATTAAATTTTAATTTTTTCTATGACTATTTGCTGGGTCCTGACTATTTCATAGGTGTGGTGCGGTGCGGTGCGATGATGGCTCAGTGGTCCTAATTGCTCGTGGTGCGGCACGATGCCGGTGGATTCAACCGATGGTTGGTTGCGGCTCAATGCGGGTGGTTAGGTGTGGCTTGATGTTGGCGGGTTAGGTGTGATGCTACGGTTGGGTGCGGTTCAAGGCATTGTAGCTCGGTGGTGGCTCGACCGATGGTTAGGTGCGGTGTAGGTGGGTTCAGACGATCAGGTTAACAACGGCTAGGTGTTTTAGTGACGACAAACTTTGCTACTAAATTCAAAGTTTTTGTGATAATTAGTGTTGTTGCTAAAAGGCCTTTATTTAGTGACAACAATGTTGTGACTATATCATAATATTTTAGTGACGACAAATTATGATACTATATTATAAAGTATTAGTGTTATTGTAGTGGCTAAACATGTTTATTTAGTGACAATACATCTGTGTGGCTATATCATGACATTTTAGTGACAATTATAATTTGTGACTAATTAATAGTGAATTAGTGATGAAAATTGGAGTCACAATAAAATACTGCAATAGTGACAACTATCGTAGTTCGTCGCTAAACCCTTTAGCGACTATTCAGTAGCCACGACATAGTGACGACATACAATATTGTCACTAAAATGCTATAACGACAAAATTCATATTTATAGTGACAATTTCTGTCGCCAATATAGACCATTTTTTTTGTAGAGTATAGCTCGATCTTGGTATCCGGTTCAATATTGTGTTCGAGCTATTCTGCTTGGTTGAAAAGTAGCTCGAACAAAAAATAGTTCGGCCAATGATTAGTTCGGTGGTTTAGTAGTTCGGTCCAACACTGATTGTCCAAAGAGCTTGCCTTGATCAAACACTCATTATATTTTTTGGCTTCTTCCTTGGGCCTCTTCTTTGATGGACTCAAAATGGGTTTGCTCATTTTTTGGTCACAACAATAACCCCCCGTCATTCGTTCGAACTACTTATAGTTCGGCGAAGCCAAAGCAATTGATTTCTTGCTGAGAGCCATTCATTTTCCTACAAAAAAAATCAAAGAAGAAATGTTTTCCCTACCAGAACTATAGTCTGAGATGTTCAGGAAGTAAAATTTTTTTTTTGTATCGTGAGTCGTAGCTCTACGAATTATAGAAATATTTTATTTTTTGGTTTATCTGTGAAGCTCGTCTTAGGATTATCCCCAAGTCCGTGACTGGCTAGGTCTGCCTTGTCTGCAAAGAATGCTCTTGTAGGATTTTGTAATCATATGTAATTTCTTACAAATCAGACAGAGAGTGACCCCGAGCCCATGGGCATACTATGCCGAAATACACCTAGCTGTTTATTGGGTTATTTGTTTCGGTTTCGTCGTCTTTGAAGAGCTGTGTGGATAGAAGTACTTTCAACTTCAGAATCCTAAGCTCTTTGGGAAAAGTTGGCTGACCCGACCAAGGGCATCACTATCTTTCTGAAATGTTCATTCGGAACTTTTTTTTTAATACATTGGCCGAACGACTTATTGCTCGGACCAGTTTTAGCTCGAACTCGTTTGCCGAGCAATATTTCGTCCGAACTTCTTTTGCCGCCCAAAAATAGTTGAAATCCTTCAGGAAGGCTGTTCAAGTTTTGAATCTGAAGAGTTGCGACACGTGTCTTTCCTTGATTGGCCAAGATAGAAGAACGTACAAGAAAACCGACGTGTATTTGCTTATAAATACCCTGATTTTTTCATTTTTCATTTTTTACTTTTACCTTTGCATTTCGGAGAGCTCTTCGGCAAGGATTTTACCAAACTTCTTCGAAAATTTTACTCAAGGGTTAGTTTCTTGTATTCGCACTATTTTCCTTCCTTTAGAATGAGTAGTTCAAGTTGCTATAGCTTGAGCGGTAGAAGTGCAAGTGTTAGCATCAGCAGCAACAATGAGGGTAGTAGTGGTAGGGAGAGCCGAGCAGATCCCCAGCCCTCGGGTTCTGCCAAGCAACACCCTGAACCTTCTCAGCCTTTGGGTTCTACCGAGCAACAACCTGAGCCTTCTCTCTCTTTTTCAATGGAGGTATCTTCGGGTTCAGCCCCTGGTATTTTTCCTCCTCTTTATGACCATAACATAAAAGGCACCTTTAAGGAAATTCCCTCCGATTTAGATGAACCAAAACTTTAGATGAACCAAAACTTTATGCAGTTTTTAAGAATCCTCTATACAGGATTCACAGATTTGATGCGGTACCACTTGAAAAGAATCCGAGAGCCCAT
This sequence comes from Plectranthus barbatus, assembly GCA_026898455.1. Taxonomy (NCBI): domain Eukaryota; kingdom Viridiplantae; phylum Streptophyta; class Magnoliopsida; order Lamiales; family Lamiaceae; genus Plectranthus; species Plectranthus barbatus. Next base: position 396,326 of record JAPKLW010000198.1, read on the forward strand.
CGCATGCTTATCTTTTAATCCTCTTTAGATTGATGTGACCTAGTCTCAAGTGCCAGACATATGTTTGATCCTCATCGGAAGAAAACTATCTCTTTAAATGATTATTATTATTGGATGAGTTTGCAACATTCACGGGAGATTTATGCATACAATCAATGATATAGAGAGAATCAATCAGTTTGCCATGACAGATAACACCGTTATTACCAATGATAGAAACTCCACTATAAAAAATAACTGAATATCCATCACTAAATAACTTGGAAACTGAAATTAAGTTCCGCCGAAAAACCGGCACATATAAAACATCTCTCAAAATCAAAATATTATTTTCAAAGCATAAAGTAAAATCTCCTATGGCTACTGCTGAGACTCGCTCTCCGCTACCGATTGAGATGGTAATCTCGTCATGCTTCAGCTGCCTTGTCGGCCTGAACCCCTGCGAAGTATAACAAACATGATCAGTAGCTCCAGTATCCACTACCCAAGAATGGGTAGAAACTGATGCTAAACATGTTTCCGTTATAAATGCAAATGACGTACCTTGTCTACCCATGCTAGGCACTAGACAATCTACTTCACTTCGCTTGCGTTTGCATGGCCTAATGACGTCTTCTGCCAGATTAGCTTCATCTAACCTTTTAAGCATTTCTTTTGCTTCAGCAACTGTCTTGTCAAAAGCTGACAAAGTTGGAGCAAATTCTAATGCTTTCAGGTCAGATTCCTCTCGCATCAGGGCCGAGAGTAACTTAGGAAGAGTAAACTCGCGTCTGGTACCAAGGGACTCGATGAAATCATTATAAGAATCAGATAGAGAGTGCAGGACAATGTTTATTTCCGCCTTCTTACTAATTCGTCCACCTCTCTTTCTGTACTTTCTCATAATTCTCATCATGCTGACGAAGTGCAGAAACAACGAACTCCCATCAGTCATCCTCTTGCAGACCAGGTCCTCCACAAGATTATTACTGACAGTTCGTCTCACATTCCCATATACTTTCACAAGGTCCCTCCATATCTCAACAACAGTCCGGTACTTCTTGTACTTGAGCTTTAATTCTCTAGACAGACTGTTCATGATGAGTCTGCGGGCAAACTCATCAGAAGCTACCCATCTATCATAGAATTGTCGCTCATAGCCAGTACAATTCCAATACTTGGGAGATAGAGAGTCCATGTAAAGCACATGGGCATGTTTTGCAGTGCAGAGTATTTCCATGAAGCAAAACTTCCATTCAGGGAAATTCGGACCAGTTAAAGGGTTTGATATTAAGAGGTTGACAACGTGAGCAATAGACATGTCTGAAAATAATAAATTAGAGCAGAAATTAAAACATAGTCGCAAACAATTGAAACAATTAAATATTGAAACCTTATGATAAAATAATATTAATGTTTCCTCCAATTTGCCTAAGTATTACTATAGCAAGCCACACATGTGGACGTTTACAACAAAACACTTAACCAGACTGCATCTTTCAATTCCAGTCCTTTAATTCCAATCAATGCCCGGGTTTCTTAGACAAATGGAATTAATAATTGGAGACTAACTTAAGACCATATTATCCTACTGAGCAGGGACATCACAATTGAGTTATACTCTGGATAACATCTAAGCTAGCTTACCACCAAAGCCAACCCTCCCGTATAAGGATCTACTTAGAACACACCCGATCCCTATAATAAGGCTGTCTCATTTAATTCAATCCCTAGAGAACTTATGAAAATTCAATACGCAAGCTACACATGTAGACGTTTACGCATGAACTCCCACTTCTCACATGAAATAAATGTTTGTTTTAAGAAATCCTATCTATTGGAACTTATGAATAATAAATTAAGTAAGCTACACATGTAGACATTTACTTAATAAATTACCCACTTCCAATAAAGGATTGCTTTATGAAGGTCTTACTAAATAATGAGCATAGTAATTTTTAAATTCATAAGGTTCAATTGCACAAAGTATTTTATGTAGCCATAATTATAACATTGCTAAAATTCTATCATGCATAGCATGAACCCCGAATTTATAGTTATAATTAATTACGCAAAATAAATCACATAGCATGCTTTAAAGCTGTAAATAAAAGCAATAAACGTGCTCCTATTATCTACAACATGCTTATATGATGTGCAATTAATATAAAAACATATATCATGCGAAGACAAATAATAAAACAAATAAAAAAATATCCTCATGGCCCCCATGATAATAAAAAAAAATATAATAATTCTAACTATTACACGTTGGAATTATTTTTACAGATCTTCGACTGGGCTCCCACTACTTGGACAGTGATCTGATTTTATTTTCTGAATCTGGGCCTCCAAGATCTGATTTATCAGAAAATTGGACAACTGGGCTAGTTAACCAAATCGCAGGCCTAGGCACACATTGCAAGCCCAATAGCCCGTGAGAACTTGGCCCGACGAGCCACCACCGGCGAACCACTGCCGCGAGGGCTCCCAGCATTGCACAACAACCATGCACGTACGTGCATGGTTGCAGCCCGCGATTCCGCCTCCACCGGCCGTTGCCCATTTTGCATGCCGCGCCCAGGCTTGCCCCGACCGTCTCCCGAACCGCCGTCATCTTTCTTCTCCACCATCGGGCCTCTGTGACTCGCCGGAATCGCGCAAGAAACGAGACCGGAGGCTCACACAAACCGTGCACAAACCCTAGGGTTTGTCGCGCCCCGGTTCATGCGTCCAGCCCTCCGCCGCCGTCCCCAGACCGCCGAGCCACGCCACACCACTTCGTATTGCCGACGCCGTCCGAAGGGGGGAGAGCACCACCAGCGCTGCGCGCGGGGCTGCGCAGATCTGCCGCGCGCGCGCGCCTCGCACCCCGGCCGCTGCACACCACCGTCCTGGCCTCCTCGCCGCCACCCTCGCGTCGCCGGCCCAGGGCCGCCGTGCCTCCGCCTGGCCGCTTGTGGCCGCGAGGCCATCGCCGTGCGTGCGCACGTGCAACCCTAGGGTTTCGCATGCTCGCGCCGCCACCACTGCCACCGCCGGTCTTCGACCACCGCGCGCCGTCCTGCCGTTCGCCCGGATCGTTAATTGGAATATCAAAAATAAATTGCTATGCCTATGATTATTCCTAGCATGCTCCTATTGATTATGCACAAAGAAGGTTTATGCGGAATACCTGGATTGCGAAACTCAGAAGAACGAGTGCGCGGAGATTCCTCTTGATCTTTTCCCACGCACAAAGATTTAATTCCTAACAGATTGAGGAAATAAATCTATGAAAATTAGTATGTAATTTTCGAAAACAAGAAGGAGAGAGAAGAAAGAAGATAATCCTCCTGATCTGATCTTCTGATCTGTATCCCAACTCAATCTGAATATCTGGTGAAGATTCCCTTCAGATTCCTTGCCCGGTTGAGAAGCAGAATTTCCTCCTCGTTTCTCAGATCTAGTCGATCACCACAGCTCCCAAATTCTGGTTTGCTGTGTGCAACTTATGATCTTGTGGTGTGTTGAGATCTGAGGAGCTCAGGCCTATTTATAGGAAAATACTGGACTTCTATTGGGCCTGAGTTTCATCGGCCAGACCAGGGACCAGAATGTAATAGCAAATAAGGCCTATCAATTAATTAATTCCCATATTCAACCCAGAATATAATTAATTAATTAATATTGATTCATTCCACTAGAGAATCAATACTGTCCTACATATTTGCTACCACGTTTTGAGGTACGGGTTGTATGGGCTCGGTTTGTCCCCACATTTAAGGTTACAGACATTCGTTAATTAATTTAAGCTCTGACAAGCTATTTAATTAATTAACATCTTATATTCCTGAGTCAATCCACTCAAACCTTTTCACTTATGCTTGAACTTAATCAGCCTGCAGGACTTTAGCATAACGAACCTTTTGAGCTGCTCAGGGAATGTCACCATCCTATACTGGATGTGGTTACCTAGTTCCAGTACCAGACAGTCATATACAAACTGCTATCACCCAAGATACAGATATACAAGCTTAACCAAAGCCTTTCACTACAACTCAAAGTAATACACAATCTGCATATACTTCTGTACCTTCATATAGACTTAGGATCTCATCAAGCCATAGAGATCTAGATTCTTTTAATGTAAGATAAAAGAATCGATCTCAACTTAGGTCCTTATCAATGTGTGCCCCACACCAGCATACCAAGTAATCCAAGATAAGATGTTTATTACCGCGTGTGATGCAGCCTACACCGACAGTTTATCTTGGAACTGTCTCAGCTGTGATAACAATTTATATCTCGCTAGGTTAAACGATCCATACGATCTTCCGTGATCTTCTGCACACCGTATGATCTCCCTATCGACGAGATAAGATGATAATTGTATTTGCGACACATGTTTGTTAATTCAGACAGGAGATGAACATACAACATTTATGATTCTCAGTATATTAACCAATCGACCTTGTACATAATATACCAATCATAATGCTTTCAGTATATAAATCCATCAGGACCGGCGGTGCACGGCGTGGGTCGTGCACCGGGTGCAGCCATGCACGGCGTAGGTCGCGCGGTGGAGGGCGGGGTGGCAGACCGGCGGTATTGGAGGACGGTTCACGCGAAGTGAAGGGTGTGGAGGGTGAAGTTGAGTGACGGCTGGTAGTGTTGAAATTGAAATTAGTGTAGGGTTTTTTGGGATATATAATATTTTATTAAAAATAATAATAGAAATTATATTTAATTTTTTATTAAATATATTATAAAATAAAATATATATTAATTAATTTATGTTAAACAGGTCGGCCTGTTAGAATAAAAAGGCCTATTGTGCAGCCTTGACCCAGCCTATAAAAATAAATAGGCTTTTTTACAAGCTCTAGTCTGGCCTAAATATTAAATAGGTTTAGCCAGGCCGGGCCCCAAGCAGGCCAGGCCTAAGGCCCCTGTCTGACGGTTTGGCCTATTTCCACCCCTATACATTAACCCCTCTGTTACTATTTAGTTCAATTAAACTCCTCAACTTCTAAAATTTGTTCAAATGAGACCCTTAGCTTATAAAATTTTATTATACCCTTATTAAGGGTGTTATAATTATACAACATCTATGTTTTTTTTATATTTTTAGTATATTGTCGTTAATTATTTAGTTATTTGATTTATTAAATATGAAAATTTCTAAATACCTAAATTTATAATATATTACATAATAATAAAAATATTTAATTTACATTATTTAATAAAATTATACTCCCTCCATCCCAAATTAATAGTCACATTTCTAAATGGCACAATGATCAAAGTTTGTGAGACGGTCTCACTATTTTTTATTGTGAGACGGATCTCACAAGATCCATATTATAAATATCTCACAAGTCAGAATGCAGGGAAACCAAGAACTACCCGCTCTTATCCTTGTCAAAATATTCGAAGGATTTGAACATAAGGTCCTCTCTCTCCACCCGGTTCATGTGCATAGTAGCTGTTATAAACTCAATGTAATCGATTGTCCCGTTCCCATCCACATCAGTCTGGAAAGCACAATCTAATATAAGATACTTAGATGTAGGAAGAAGAACACACACTGCCAACACAAGCTACCGCGAATCCTAAATGAAAGCTTATAGCAGCATGTATGGTGGGGAACTTCGTGGGGGCGATCCTGGTGGCGAGGGTAGGGTGGAAGGAGGCTGGGAAATTCCTGTGGGCGATCGGCATCGCGCACTACCTATGATGTTCGTGATGAATAAAGTCAAAATACATCATTTACTAAAACAAAATACATCATTCTAATTGAAGGAATACATCATTTGTTAAGTAAAGAAAAGCTAAAAATACATCAATTACTTAAACAAAATACATCATTAACAGTAAAGGAATACATCATTTACAGTAAAGGAATACATCATTTGAGAACAAAAAAAAACTTAATTGTTGAATACATCATTTACAGTAAAGGAATACATCATTTACAGTAAATGAATACACATCATTTGGGGGTGATGGGGATTGCTTTACCGTGGGGAGTTTCTCCAACTGCATCCAATAAAACAACTTTTTTGGCCTTGTTGCTTTCTCTATCGTCATCACCACGCTATCGCAATGCACAGTTTCTAACGCGATCTACTCCGTTGCACCATAATCTGTTTCTCATCGATCCTCGAGGTCATCTTCAGTGGAAGTCGGAGATGGTGAAGGTAGATCACAAGCCGGTCGCTGATCAAACACTATCGCTCCCTCACTGTACTTGAGATAATTTGTACACACCGTCAATGTCGCTGGACGTGTGAAGAGGAGAGAGAAGCGGAAACGATTATCATATAATATATTAATTTAAGAAATATTAATTAAAAACCCAAATTAAAATATATGGATAGGTTTATATCCGTTTTACAATAAAAAATTGTGAGACCGTCTCATACAAGTCTTTGTCATTAATATTTTATTGGTGAGTGTGAAAAAGTTTGTCATTTTAGGAAATTAGACTAATAAATTGGACAAACCAAAAAGGAAAGTGAGACTTACAAATTGGGACGGAGGGAGTATATTTAACTACCAATAAATATACTCCCTCTGTTCTGGTCAAATTGTCTACATTGTACCGAGCACGATAACCAATGTATGTGAGTGGTAGTAAGATGAATATTTTATTGATGAGTGTGAAAAATTTGTTAATTTGGGAAAGCAAACTAATATTGTGAAATAGGCGAAAAAGGAAATATGAATAATTTACTCGAGACGGAGGGATTATAATTTATTTAGATTAATATAAACTAATAAATATTTTAAATAATATGTAATAATAAAATATAATCTTCTAATGGGGAAATGAGGCGAGAACGGAGAAAAGAGACGACAATTAACATGATGTGCTTTTAAAAAATAATATTAAAATATCTAAATGTTTATTTTATTATTAAATATTGTGTAAACTATTTATTAATTAGAAAATGAGAACATTATACTGGGAGATAACAGCATCGGAAAAATGAGAAATTTCCGAAAATTAAGTGGTCAGATAACAGCCCAGTGAGATCATTTAATATATGTTTTATATAACATTTTATAATAAAATAAAATAGTTAGATATTTTAATATTAAAATTTAAAAAATACACCATGTATTACTTTCGTGTCGTTTTCATTAAGATATTATATTTTATTATTAAACATTGTATAAAATAAATATTATAACCATTAATTTAAATAAATTAAATATTGATTATTATGTATTGTTATGACTCAAAAATGAACAAGTCCATTTGTCAAGTCCGTCAAAGAAGAAAAAACCAAAAGAATATATTTCGGAGCTCGAGCTACAAGTCTCGAGCTCGAGGAGATGCATCTCGAACTTGAACAAGGAACCATGAAGTTCGAGCTACTATTGGATTAGCATGAAAAAAGCTTATCATAAAGAAGCGCGTCGGTTCGAGGAGCTGCTTCGAATGAAGCAATGCGACTTCCCATAAGAGTCAATTTCTTGTATTTACTTTCTATAAAAAGAATTGTAATTATGAGATAAACACATTCAACTCCAAGCAATAAATACAGCAATAAAAGCAAAGTATTCAAGCTTTATTTACAACCAAACATTTATTTCAATTGTCTTGTGTATTTTTATTCCAAATTTGTCTAGTATTCTTATTTAAAATAAGCCTATTAAAAATCCACTATTAACAATTGGCGCTAGAAGGAGGGCTAGATAAGAAAGAAAAATACTATGGAACATAGTACCGGAAACAATGCCAACCAGTCATTCGGACGTGGAGTTTTCCGCAGTGCAGCCGAGTTCGAAGCCGAGCTCAAACGTCGTGAAGACGAGCTTCGAACCAGGCGGAGAACAGAAGGGTCACCGAAGAGGCTGAAGCTCTTCGGCAACAGTTGGCCCTGATCAATGACGACGACGAGGGCCAAAGCGAAGCCCAGTCAAGAACTCGTCAAAACAGAGACGAGGGGGAAGACGAGCAACCCCCTCCCGAAGATGAAGCTTCTTCTAGAGCTCGGACTGAGCCTGTTGATAGCCAGGCTCCGACCGAGGATGGGGAGTCCCGAGAAAAGATAAAATTGCACGAGAAACATCTCAAGGAAATGCAGAAATTCATCTCACTTATCCCCGGAGCACCAACTCCTCCGAGGAATATACCACTGGAAAGCTACGCCGAGTCTCCCTTCACTCGAAGGATCTCGACCGTACAGATTTCTTCTCGTTTCACTATGCCGAACATAAAGGCATATGACGGGAAGACCGACCCGGACGAATTCATCACGCTATACAAGATGAAGATGCAGACCGCAATGATCCCTGATCATCAGCGCGAAGCCTGCATGTGCAAAAGTTTCGGGGCGTGCATGGACGGACCAGCCATGCAATGGTTCATGCATCTAGCCCCGAACTCCATTTCTTTGTTTGCCGAGCTGAACGGCTCCTTCGTTCAGCATTTTTCCAGCAGCCGAAGAACGCAAAAGAGGTCGGATGATCTTTACTCCGTCATCCAGAAAGAGAACGAATCTCTTCAAGATTTTTTGAAGAGATTCAATTCGGTAAAAGTGACCATCCCGAACTGCCTCGAAGAAACAGCAGTTGCAGCATTCAAAAAGGGCCTCAGAAGGAACTCTAGTCTCTTCTGGAAATTGGTCAAGTACCCCTGCTCGACCATGGCAGAAGTATTATGCCGAGCCGAAGCTCAAATTCGACAGGAGGTCGAAGAGGAGAACTTCGGCCAGAGAAATAAGGGAAAGGCACCGGCCCACCAATCTGAGAAGAAAAGTGAGGCACGGAGCAACAATCGGTACCAACCCTACCCTGCTCAAACAGAATCGTCCAAGCAGGGGATGAAGGTGGTATCCAACGCCCCTCAAGGGGAGTCACCAATACCTCTCCGAACTGCTGTTCGAGAGATGCAAAAAATTGGAAACGAGGTCCGCTGTCCTCTGAGAATGATGACAAATCCCGAGCTCAGGGATATGTCCCTCTACTGTGATTTTAATCAAGATCACGGCCACAAAAAGAGAAGTTGATCGACTTCTCGCCGAAGGACTCCTAACATGCCCAAAACCCGCAGACAAGAAAAGGGTTTGGACAAGGAACAAAAAGAATGGCCGAGGTCAAAATAAAAAAAAATAAGACCCCGGCCACAGGGGCTAACGAACAACCATTCCCCGAAGAGCCGAAGCAGCCAGAGATCGAACGGGTCATTAACGTCCTCACAGGGGGCTCCTCAATGACCGGTTCATCTCGGAATGCGGCCAAAAAATATTGCCGGGAGATGATGAATCAGCCCGTTCAACAAATCGAGGCATCCCCTCTCGAGGTATGTTTCGGGGCCGTGGACGAGCTTGAAGCTCGTCATCCTCACGATGACGCACTCGTCATCACCTTATTGATAGCAAATTTTCAAGTCAAGAGAATTCTCGTTGACACTGGCGCCTCCTCGAACGTCATTTTCCTCAAGACGCTGCGAGGTATGGGAATCTCAGAGAAAAATATAGTCGACAACCCAATAACGCTCGTTGGATTCAGCGGGGAAAGGTTGGATTCGCTCGGTGAAGTGACACTACCAGTGTTCGCCGAAGGAATAAATTTGCCGACCCGTTTCCAAGTCGTCGACGCCCCTTCCGCATACAATTTATTAGTAGGACGACCCTCGATACATGCGATGAAGGCGGTACCTTCTTCCTATCACCAGATGGTGAAATTTCCCACTCCATGGGGAGTTCGAACCATCCGAGGTGATCAATTGGCAGCAAGGAGCTGTTACGAAATAACGCTCCGAACAGTACACATGATTGAGGCCGAGCAAGTGGAAGGAAGCTCGGAAGTCTCAATCGACCTCGACGATCCTGTTCGAACAACTTTCCTCGGAGAAAGATTGAATGACGAGCAGTGACAAGAAATGCAAGATCTTCTTGTTCAAAATCGGGAAAATTTTGCATTTTCACATTCTGACATGCCAGGGATCGATCCCTCGATCATCTCGCACAGACTACATGTGGATTCGAAATTTAAACCCATAAAGCAAAAACGAAGAAGATTTGCACCAAAATGGAATGAGGCAATCGCCGAAGAGGTCCGAAACCTGCTCAAAGTCGGATTCATTAGGGAAGTTAAGTATCCCGAATGCTTGGCAAACGTAGTGGTTGTGAAAAAGAAAAATGACAAGAATCGAGTTTGTGTGGACTATACGGACCTGAACAAAGCTTGTCCGAAGGATCCTTTTCCACTTCCACACAATGATCGATTGGTCGATGCAACCGCGGGCTTCTAAGTCATGAGCTTTTTGGATGCCTTTTCGGGATACAATCAAATTAAAATGTATCCCCCCGATCAAGAAAAAACAGCTTTCATGACGAATCAAGGGATCTACTGTTACAAAGTTATGCCCTTCGGCCTCAAGAATGCCGGTTCGACCTATCAAAGATTGATGAACCGCATGTTCGAACATCAGATTGGTCGAACAATGGAGGTGTATATAGATGACATCTTGGTGAAGTCGAACTCGTTCGATGACCATCTTCACCATCTGACCGAGACTTTTCAGATATTAAATAAATTTAACATGGGGTTGAATCCGACGAAGTGTATCCTCGGTGTTTCCTCCGGAAAGTTTCTCGGATATATAGTGAGCCGACGAGGAATCGAAGCCGATCCACTCCAAATCAAAGCAATCCAAAACATACAACCACCGAATAACGTGAAGGACGTGCAGCGAATGATCGGCAAGCTAGCCGCGATCAACAGATTTGTAGCTCGGTACTCGGACAGAACAAGCCCTTTCTTCTCTCTATTAAGAAAGGCCAAAAAGTTCGAATGGATGAAGGAATGTGACGAAGCACTCGCTTCTATCAAACAATATTTGACTCGACCTCCCGTCCTCGCCAAAGCCGAACATGGAGATGAATTACAATTATACATGGCCGTCTCCGAAAAAGCTATAAGCGGCGTTCTTGTTCGAGAAATAGATAGGAACCAACACCCCATCTATTATGTAAGCCGAACACTCCTTGATGCTGAAACACGGTACCCAGCTTTGGAAAAACTCATCCTTTCCTTGGTTATGGCCTCGAGAAAATTGAGGCCCTATTTCGAATCGCATCAAATAAAGGTTGTTTCATCATTCCCAATTCGACATGTTCTGTCCAAACCGGACTTATCTGGAAGAATGATGAAGTGGGCTATCGAGCTTGGGGGCTATGGTCTGCAATTCGAGCCACAAAACACAATAAAATCACAAATATTGGCCGACTTCATAGCAGACTACACTCCCGGACTACAAGTTATGGCCGAGGTCGAGCTCGGATCAAATTCAAATACCTTAGAATTCTGGACCCTTGCTATAGACGGTTCCAGTAATTCTAGGGGGAGTGGCGCCGGGATATTACTCATATCCCCCGAAAAATGGGTGATCGAAAGGGCAATACACTTCGAATTCCGAACAACAAATAATATAGCGGAATACGAGGCATTGATTACCGGGCTACATCTAGCATTAGATCTCAGAGTAAGGAAGTTAAAAATAGAATCTGACTCACAACTCGTCGTCAATCAAGTACGAGGCGAATTCCAAGCTCGAGATGCTAGAATGTTAGCATATCACGAGCTGGCAAAGGAGCTCGAATCAAAGTTCGAAGCGGTAGAAGTCTCGCACATACCTCGGGAAGAGAATTCGCATGCTGATGCATTGGCAAATCTAGCCGCGGCTGCAAGCTCTTTTGGAACTCGAACTATACCTATGACGGTCGCACTCTGGCCAGCCACAAGAGTTCGTGAGTTCGAGCCGATAGAAGTATGCCCGACAAACAAGGCTCCAGAATCTTGGATGTCCCCAATCATAAAGTACATTTTCGATGGAGTTCTACCACAATCAAAACCTGAAGCAGCTCGGTTAATACGAAGAGCAGCTCGATTCTCCATCCTTGATGGCCAATTATATAAACGATCCTTTCAAGGTCCCTTACTAAAATGCGTATCCGAAGCGGATTGCATCTCGGTATTGTCCGAGATCCTTTCTGGAAGTTGTGGAAATCATTCGGGTTCAAGAAGCCTAGCCCACAAAACGATAACGGTAGGGTTCTATTGGCCGACCTTGAAAAAGGATGCCGAGGATGTTGTTCAAAAATGCGACAATTGTCAAAGTTTCGTGAATTTGACACACTTACATGCCGAACCTCTTCATTCGAACGTCCCGGGTTGGCCATTTTGCCGATGGGGAATCGACATCGTGGGAAAACTACTAAAGGCAGCTGGACAAAAAGAATATTTAGTAGTTGCTACGGACTACTTCACGAAGTGGGTTGAGGCCGAGCCCCTTTCCAGAGAACGAGATACCGAGATGATCAACTTCGTATGGAAGAATATAGTTTGTCGATTCGGTTTACCTCGAGAAATCATAACCGACAATGGACGCCAATTCACCAGCAAAAAATTTAAAGATTACTGCGAAACAATCGGAGCTCGGCTATTGTTTTCTACACCGAGGTACCCTGAAGCAAACGGTTTGGCCGAATTATGGGCCTACCGAACTACATATAAAACCGCAACAGGGGAATCTCCTTTCTCTCTTGCATTCGGAGTCGAGGCCGTGTCCCTAATTGAAGCAATTCAAGGAAGCCCAAGGGTCGAGCTATTCGACGAAGAGCAAAACAGAGAAAAACTCTTCGATTCCCTCGAGCTGCTTGATGAAAAGAGAATGGAAGCCTCGGGACGAATGACTAAACTTCAGAGGAGCGTAGAAAAATTCTACAACAAGCCGGTTCGTCTAAGGTCATTCCAAGTCGGGGATTGGGTTCTTCGGCAAGTCTTCCAAAACACGCAAGAGTTAAATGCTGGAAAACTAAGGCCGAGTTGGGAAGGTCCTTACGTTGTCGATTTGGATGTCGGCAAAGGGGCTTATCGACTTCGAACTCCGGAAGGAAAATCCATCCCAAATGCATGGAATATTAAATACTTGAAAAAGTATTACTTCTAGCTGGAACATGTCTTGTTCGAAATTTGTTAGTTCCACTTGTTTGCATTTTTTAATCTCGATTGTTTGTCATATACGAGTATTAGAATATCGAATCTTATTTAAGATTTGTCAGTTCAAGTTGTTTCAAGTTTTTTATCTTGTATTTTGACTTCGACAAAAAACAAAGTAAACAAGGTCGAGAAAAATGCGAAGCGGATAAAAAGCAGAATAGCAAATCATTAGATCAACAAAAGACGAATTAAAAGCGTCAGTTCGAAATTAATTTACAAAAGGATCTAGAAAGCTGAGAATATTGTTTATACATTGTAAAAAAAATGTTCAAGGGTTGGGGTTCGGCTGCTCGAGGTTTGGATCGACCTGCTCCTCCCGATTTTGCTCGTCTCTCACCAAGTTGTCCTCCAGATGCTTCGAGAAAGTTTCATCATCATCATTATTCTCCTCCTAGGAACCCTCGGAAGCATCCGGAGTCGAATAGATGAAACCGAGATTGAGCTCGGGATACTTCTCGGCTACGGCCACCTTCACCTTCTTGCGAATCATCTCCTCCATCATGTTGAAGGTGGATTCTCCAGAAGGGGTAGCCATCAGTCGAGCGAGGTTCAGACCCTCCCCAGTTGTTCGAGCAGCCTCCAAAGCCTTCTTAGCTTCCTCAGCCTCGGCGCTCAGTTTTTGCTCGGCCTCCGAGCGTCTCAGGACCTCGGTCTCCAGATCCTGCTTGAGCTTGTTGGTGTGGTCCCTAGCTCGGGCCAACTCTTCAACTGCCGACTGTCGGTCCTTAGTCAATTGCTCGACTAAGTCCTGCGAAGCTTTTAGGTTCGCAGTGGCAACCGACAGCTCGGAGACCAGATGTTCGTGCTCTTTAAAGATCTCCTGACGCTCCCTCTCTTCATGGAACTCTCGGCATCTTTGTTTTTTGGCCGAGAGGTTTGCGGGTCCTTATTCGGCTGAACGGTCTCCTTTTTCTTCCTCGATTTCTTTTGTTGTTTTTCCTGCTCGAACCGTAGCAAATCGGCAGGAGTGAGTCTTTCCATTGGGTCGTCAATACCGTGGATACTGAGGGTACGAAGTCGGCGAAGAGATTCGAATCGACGTGGTTTGTGTTGATAAGCTCTTTAAATCCTTTCCGTCTCGGCGTCGGACAATATCGGCCTCGGTTGCCCTACATGAACACAAGAAACGTTAGTTCGGCTAAATAACAAGCAAAATCAAAAGGAGGAATTAAACGTACGGTCAACAGTTCGGATAACTCCAGACAGACCGGGATATTCACTCGGAATTTGAACATAAAAAAATTCTTGAATCCATTTTTTAGAGTTTGATTTCGTGCCGAGGACCAGGGGGCTCGGATTCTTTGATCGTTTGGAAAAGAAGTAATAATCTTCGCCTCCTCCCATGGATATTATGTTATACAGAGCATTCCACTCTCGAAGGGTCGGCTCTTTGAGCCCGGCATCACGGAATATCAGATAAGTTCCGAGCATATGACACCATGAGATTGGGGAAAGCTGGATTGGGGCGATACTATATTGTTCTATGACCTTTACAAAAAATGGGTGAAGAGGGAGGTGAATGCCGAATTGAAAAACCCGAGCTGAAAAGGCCATGAAACCATAAGGTGGACGATGAGCTCGATCATCTTCCCCAGGGGCGATGGCATTCAGTCGAACCGAGAGATCGTATTGTTTAAATAAGTCGTCTAACTTCGGCCGGTCTAGATCTGAAGGAATTTCTTTCAAGGATCCCCTAACTATTTGATCGTAAAGTGGAGGGAAGATCCCGGGGGCTAATCCCGAAGAAATTTCTAAGGAAAAAGGAGGGTTTGAAGTCTCGGCTTCATCATGATGTCCGGCCGATCCCGAAGATTGGGGATCTTCTCGGCTCAATTGATCGCTACTGACTTCGGTACCTTCGCTAGAGGCCGAAACACTATCCCTACCGTTCGAACCACTACTACTAGAGCTACTCATGATTACAAGGAAAACAATTCGAACAGGAAGGAAATTAACCCTTGGTCGGGAACTTGAGGAAGTTCGGTGGAATGCTTGGTCCGAGGAGTTGGTCCGAGGTTGAACGTGAAATAAAAAATTGGAAAATGAAATATTAAGGGTATTTATAAACGAATATGCCTCGATTATCGTGAAAGTCGTTAGAGTTCGACCAACCAGGGAAAGACACGTGGCATTTTTGAAATTCAAAATTCAAATAATTCCCGCTCAGAGAAGACCAACCGTCTTTTATCAATAAGCTCGAACTCGAACATACGAGTTATTCGACCTTTATATTAATTCTAACACTAAAGTTGTTCGGACAAAGCGAAAGCTTTTTCAGGCAAAGTGAGCCCTTGGCTGGGGTCAGCCTATTTTATCCGAGGAACTTAGGGCATCGAGGTCATAGATTCTTCTGTCTGCAAAGTTCCTCGAAGACTATGAAACCGGAACGATAGCCTAAGAAACAGCCAGGGTGTTCCGGCATAGTATTCCCAAGGAATCCGGGGTCGCTCCCCGACTGATTTGTGAAATTAATTCACGATTCAGTTTTCAAAATCCTACGAGATAAAGTTCGTAGACAGGTCGGGCCTAGCCAGCCGCGGACTTAGGGATGATTGTAAAACGAAAAATAACTTCGTAGAACACCCTGAAGTAAAAAAGATGACCCGAAAATTCGTCGAGTTATATCGCACGATATGGGAACGGTCTTTCTCCTAAACATCTCCGAACTACGGTACGAAGTAGGGAAACCTTATTTCTTCTTTGATTTATTGCAGGGTAATTTCGTAAGAAATTGAAGAATCAATTAATTCGGCTTCGCCGAGCTCTGAAGCAGCTCGGACGAAAGCCGAGGGGCTATTGTTATGACTCAAAAATGAACAAGTCCATTTGTCAAGTCCGTCAAAGAAGAAAAAACCAAAAGAATATATTTCGGAGCTCGAGCTACAAGTCTCGAGCTCGAGGAGATGCATCTCGAACTCGAACAAGGAACCATGAAGTTCGAGCTACTTTTGGATTAGCATGAAAACAACTTATCATAAAGAAGCGCGTCGGTTCGAGGAGCTGCTTCGAATGAAGCAATGCGACTTCCCATAAGAGTCACTTTCTTGTATTTACTTTTTATAAATAGAATTGTAATTATGAGATAAACACATTCAACTCCAAGCAATAAATACAGCAATAAAAGCAAAGTATTCAAGCTTTATTTACAACCAAGCATTTATTTCAATTGTCTTGTGTATTTTTATTCCAAATTTGTCTAGTATTCTTATTTAAAATAAGCCTCTTAAAAATCCACTATTAACATGTATTATAAAATAAAATTAAATATATTCATATTCAGCAAATCAAAATAATTAAATAGTAATAGAAAATATAATAAAAGGATCAAAATACATATATATTATTTATACACTCTTAATAAACGACATAATAAATGTTTTTTAAAAGTGGAGGTCTTATTATAATCAATTTTAGGAGTTAAAGGAGCCTAATTGAATCAAACAGTCAAAAAAGGTTGATGTATATTCTTGTAACAATCGTCGGAGGGTCGAATTAACCCTTATTTCTATAAATTATTAGGGTGTCAAATTTATAATTATTAATTCAAATTTGTTTAGATAAACTTGAGTTTTAAAATATTTGACTTGCGAGCTCATTAGTTAAAATAAGTATAAAATACTCCCTCCGTCTCTAATTATTAGTCCCCAAGTGAAATGACACGATAACCAATATTTATGAGCGTAATGGAATTAATATTTTATTGGTGAGTGTGAAAAAACTTACCATTTTAGGAAAGATGACTAATAAATGGGACATACCAAAAAGGTAAGTGGGACTAATAAATTGGGACGGAAAAAGTATAAAATTGATGAGTATCATGAATCTTTTAGTTTTTATAAAAAATTGACTTAGAGCATCAACATGATATTATTCTTTTAATAAATAATTTTTTCATTCCAAAAAAATTAATTACTAATATTTTAAATATAAACTAAATTTATAAAATTTGTTTAAACTCGACTTAAGCCCAAAAAAAAAATTCGTGAACTTTAAAATTTTTGAAAAAAATTTAAAGCTCAAATTGATAATATATTAATCAAACTTGAGCAAAATACTACTAAGCTCAATTACATCCCGATATTAAACTTCCCATATGTTCAAAGAAGCAATGTAATCAACACACCAATATAATTTGCACTTGTCATATTGTTTTCGCCTAAGAAACTCGCTGACAAAATGAAAGATACATGTTGGTTAATGGTTATTGCCTTTTATCTTTGAGGAATTCCATAATCAAGATGAGATTCATTCGTTTGAAGGTATTTGGAAGCTGATTCTTGAAAGAAGTTGATCATCAGTTGTTAATCTGATGTCTGTGATGCATGCGTGGTTTACAAAGCTGCCATAATTTGAATAGTTTTGTGATGAAATGTAGAACAAACCTAGAGATTCAATCGCACAGATTGGGAACGCAAGCTCCATCTGAGCTCTGTTGCTCCTTCCATATTCGTCCGGTAACCCGAAGCTTGAGCTCTTTCCGTTCACCTCCGGAGAAAAAGAGCGCCATGTTTCGCTGAATAATCAGACCATCATGGCTATCCCGAACCTTTCTGTGACTATCTCTAATGCTTCTAGGAGTCCCCTCCCATGTCAGCTTTCGACCATTTCCCCCAACCTCCAAACTGTAGCTGTAATTCCGGGCGTCGTTCTCGTCTCCCATGAACCGGAGAAAGGCCATGTACACCGGAGCCATCCCAAGTTGAAAAGCTTCAAAATGAAGGCAGAAATACTGACCAAAACAGTGGAAAACCTGCATCCAATACCAAAAACTAGAGTTGGATGCTGTAGAGAAAGATTTGACACCTGAGAGAGAGAGGAAAGAAACACTCACAGTCAGCATCCAAGTAGCATTCTCTACGTCTCGAGGGTTGGATTTGACATAACGATGATTAAACGTGCATCCAGAATGCATATCAACTTTGTGATCATCTCTCAAATGAGAAACTAGGAATGAGATATCTCCGATGACCGAGCACTCTGATCCGGCATAAGGGCAGGTGTACGGCCTAAAATTGCAAGCTGTCTCGTGCTTCAGCTTGCTATAATAGGGGAGGATTTCAGGACACCCAAGAGAGCAGTATTTGCATGGCAGCTCGAGTGACTCAGCCACCTTCTCGAGTGCTAGACATCTAATATCACCAAGCTCCTGTCTACAGGTTGGGCATCTGTTGTGAACTCTAACTTTGCAGGTAGCACAGATTGTATGTCCATTGTGGCACTGCAATAATATGTAGAGGTTCGAATCTTTGAAACAAAAACACAAAGAAAAGAAATCGGACAGCATGCCTTATATGTACCCATCTAATAATTATTTTAATCAAAGGCAATCAAAGACACAGATAAGTTGATGTTTGAGGTGGTCAGATCCCATCTATGGTAAACAATGGGGGTTATCTCGCACACACATTACGAAATTCACTTCACAAAAATGAAACTTGTATAGCAGCTATTCAGCTATCATATGCTCTAACGGCGAGCACCAAATCGGATTCTGACAAGTAGAAGAACAAAGATAAACCTTGGTAACACACCTAGGTTTCTTGTCAGTTTACAGAAACATACATTGTTCCAAAACATTGGAAAATGATTTAACTTCAGAGCAGAACACCAGATATGGATTTCTTTTTCTTTTCTTTATTATGTGTGTGATAAAAAGGGTTATGAGAACTAACTCTTTGTCAATGATTTTTCCTTTAAGATACAAAAAATAAGAGAATAGGCTTCACTGAATTTTCCATATTGAAGGAGAAAATGTTGTTGATGCCTTTCTTCAAGTTTGTGCAACGACATAATGAATCAGCATCACTCATTAATTTCTTAAGAGAATATAAATTCACTTCTAGTCTAAATCTTTGCTATTCCATGAAACAATGTAACAGATGGAAGACACTTAAAAACCAAATAAGCCTCAAGTTTCAGAAATATTTGCCCACAGTAAATCAATAACTTTAGGCACTTCAAGAATGCACAACAATGATCATCTAGATGATAATAAAGAATCAAATAGATAGCAGCAAACACTATCTTTCAATGAGTAGCCTTAAAGATTGAGCTCCAATGAGCACTGCAGTTTCAATTTTTAACTGTTCTAAAATAGTAAAAAACACAGAAATACTAGAAGGTGACCTCAGCAAAACAATGAAAGTCCTGCTAATTACCATTCGAATCATCTACTAAGATCCTATTGCATACATTTCTGAAGGAGAAAATGCAGCAGCCTCGCAATCTCTAACGTAAAGCAACGGTCATTCTCTCCCACAAAGAAACACAAATGGAAATATAAATAAATAAAATTATCAGAAAAGAACAAAACACGAAGAGATATTGAAACCCATTTTACCGAAAAAATGCAAACAAGAAGGTTCATCTTGAAAACAATCCAAAAACGCCCCGAATCATAAATCAGCTCCAAATCTTAAGAGTGGAAGATGAAGAGCAGAAAATGGGAAAAGGGAAAAAAGCAGAAGATGTGAAGAACCTGGTGGATAGGAGGATACATAGAATTTGTACAAACAGGGCATTCAAGAAGCTCATGAACACTTGTAGCTTTATTAATCACACCACTATTGA
Organism: Plectranthus barbatus; assembly: GCA_026898455.1. Lineage (NCBI taxonomy): Eukaryota > Viridiplantae > Streptophyta > Magnoliopsida > Lamiales > Lamiaceae > Plectranthus > Plectranthus barbatus. The sequence goes on from JAPKLW010000198.1 coordinate 415,877, forward strand.
GATTATTGGTGCTGGAATTATTGTGAGATGGCTTTGAAGATGAAAAATGAGAGAAGGGATGGGGTTGAGCGATCTCCTCTTCATCAATCCCATCAATGAATGATATGCATTCAATGCTGGATTCCATTCTTGAATATTTTTTTTTTCAAATTCAAATGTGGTGCATTTCAGGAGGTTGAGGGATTTGGCAATGCGGCGGATTAATCTTGATGAATTTGAATGAGTATCCGGAAAAGCTTCGAGGTTCTCGAGAGATCGGAAGATGAAACAGAGAGAGGAAGGAAAAAAATGTAGCGAGTACGGCTCTCTCCCTCTGTCTCTCTCTCCACATTGAATATCTGAAGGTGCTTTTCTTGATGCGTTGGTAATGATAGAGAATCTGCCAAGAAAATTCAAAATACTCACTCCTCCATTTTCTGATTATTTAGTCCTTACACATTTATCAAAAATTATTTAATATTTAAACAAACTTCCAACATTACCCTTATTTAAAGCATTAATTAACCTTTCATTTTCATAATATTGCATTTAATATTCTCATTTTAAAAAATTATTTAGGGATTTAATGGTAAATTACCATAAAAAACAATACCAAATATAGAAACTGGACTATATTATTGAAACACCCTAAAATAGTAACCCGGACTATATAATCGGAACGGAGGGAGTAATTTTTTTCTTGATGCCTTGGTGATGAGAAAGAATATGTCAAGAAAATTCAAAATAGTTTTTCTCTTGATTTTTGGGCAAGAAAAAAAATTATACATTAACTCAAAGTATTATTGCTCCCTACAACTGGCAATTCGTGCGTGTCGAATCATTATCGTAATGGATCATTATTGTATTTGTATTAAAAATTTAATAGATCGTGTCGTGTTATGCTCATTTTTATCATGCAAATTCATTCGTGTTGTTGCAAAAAATATCAATTCTAAGGATAAAACTGACAATTTTTGTAAGTCGGATCATTATCATGTTGGATATATCGTGTTGGGTTGTTATCGTGCAGATTATTATTGTGTTTGATGTTGTCGTGTTCGTGTTTGGAGCTTAAAGGATCAAGTCGTGTTCATGCACAATAAGATCTTGTGGATTCATGTCCTATCAAAAATTGCTAGCCCTATTACGCGCTACTAAAAAAAGTAATATTAGGCAAGTTAATGAAACAATATGTTGGTCTCGAGATCAAAGTTGATGCACAGCGAAAATAGGTTTTAGCATGATAGCACATCAGAAACTGGTTATTGCTCACAAGTTTGTGATTAAAGAAAATTTTTGTTTAGCGAGTTCAGGTTACGTCAAGTTTCAAGTATACATTAACATATAAAATGTGTTGAGTTTTAAATCCTTGCAGTAAAGTGCAAAAGGGTTTATAGAGGTTCGGAGCCTAAAGTCTTACGTCCTCTCTTCAGACCGAAGTATGTAAATCACTAAGCTTATCAAGAGTACAAAGAACTCACGATCTATAGCTAGCTGGTAGATATCAGTCCACTAGCTCACTCAACCAGGCCACCGTCTTCTTTCCAGCTTCGCAGACTTGGAGTGTAGGCACACCACATAAACTCTTCTTCTTTAGGATGGGAGCTTTAGGGTTCTTTCCAGAACCTTTGAACTTTTGGCTAGATGCTCGTGAGAGTTCCTTCTTGGAGATGAGCAGAAATTATTATGTTCTTACTTGAATTGTAAGAACACCAAGAAGTAACTCGAGTTGAGAGGCTACGAGTCCATGTACAAAGATAGCACACGATGAGTTTAGAAAAAGTCTCGAAACTTGAGAGCTTGAAATTTGACTTGGTCGATCTATTGAGTATAAGGTTTGCTCATGAACTGCAATAGTTTCGGTAACCCCTCCTCTGTAAGTACTTCGTCTATATATAGATGAAGTGGGAGCAGTTTCAAATTGTAGTCATTTAGAGATAATCTGGATGTTGTCCAATCCAGTGTCTCTCTTCTCTGAAAAGCAGGGTGCTTTCTGAACTTCAGCACCTACTCTATCCTTTTCTGACACAGGATATTGACTTTGTGTCATATATCAGAACGGCTCTTCATCAGTTTGAGGAATCGAAATTGGTTGAGCACCAAGTTCTCTAGACTTTAAGTAGTCTCCATTCTTAAAGTCTTGTCTTGAAAAACAATCATCTGACTTGTCTTCTTTGTCTATTGATCGCTAAATTATTTTACTAGCGACTTAGCAAAGCTAATAATATAGCGGCAAATGAAAATTATCGATCCCACAGGGAATGAAATAACGAAAAACCTTAAGTACTAAATCACAAGCTCTCAAAACACTGGTTAGGGAAAATCAAATTTTTGGGTTTTGTTTATTTCGAAAATCGTAATATTTGCAGATTAAAATTAAACAGGAAATTGAAATACTTGTGATGAAAGATTATGAGAAGTACAGATTCCAGGGATATCTACCTATCAAGTATGACATGTAAGAATAAATTGATTAATTCCCAATTTAATTCCTCTTCGTAGTGAAACATCAGAAAAAGTATTATGAACTTCTTTGTTGGACAATTCATAAAGTAGATTAATTAATTACCTATCTCCGCTCGGTCTCAAGATCAATTAATTAACTCCAAACATCTACAGATTTATTCCTATAATTTATCTCCTTCAGTTACGACAAGAAATCAAATTATATTGTGAAAATCTCTTTCCATTGAAAACCATTACAATTACGTCTCAAGTAATCAACTAATTAATCCTAAGATGTGGCCATCAAACTCAAGATTATGAATAAACACAAATTTCACAAACTACGAAGGGAAAGGGAAAATAATTCAATTAATCAAACATGCATACAATGATAATTCGAAACCCTAGAATCTGAGAAGGAAATTAGTTACTCTTATTCATAGCAATATTCATCATAGAAAAATAAAACCTGAATTGCATAAAAACTTGGGTCTGAATGTCTTCCCACAAAATTCTGTCTTCAATCATAAACTCTAAAAACTCTTGGAAATCTTCTAAATTCTTCAACTCTAAAAACTCTTAATTGCTATATTGATTTCCACACCAAATTTTGAATTTTACATGGTTATTTATAATAATGAAAGATGTATCAAAAAGCATCTAGGATTAGATATGTCTCTATCTTCAAATCGGGTTCAGATTAGGAAAACCCGCAATCGCGTTGATCGTCGGAGATCAGCATCATTGATGCTTTTGAAACACCCTCGTCAATCGACGTGCCTTGGCGTCGATCGACGTGACCTTTGTTTCCGCAGCCTTCGTCAATCACTCCTTTCTCTTGTCGATCACTCCACTTCAATTTCCTTGTCGATTGACGTGTCCTGGCGTCGATCGACATGGACCTGGACTGGAATTCCGATTCTTCCCTATTTTCGACTAAAAACCTGCATGATTCATCAAACACGACATTACGAGCACAAAAGCCAATCCATGCATAAAAAGACACTAAAAACAGTCTGAACATCACACAATCAATCACATAACAAGTAGATAAGTTGGTAAAAATTCTAACTTATCAACTCCCCCAAACTTAAACCATTGATCTTCCTCGATTAATTCACAGAAAAGAAATCGAATCAACTGCAGATAAAAGTGTGCAATGCCTCACAAGCTTCTTTTGCAATCTAAGTATCACTTATTCACATAAATTATGCAATCCAAACAAATTCTCATTGTTAAATTATTGAGGAGGAACCTCACCGGGCAGTGTTTGCACTCATCGCTCAATCAAGTAAAAGGCTTGATGTTCACTCATTCAAAGTTTTAGTTTACATCACCATAGGTTTGACAAATTTCTCATCTCTCCACTGCTTGTTAGTGTGGCTTTTCAGGGAATCAGAAAGGTCTTTATTTAGTTGTAATGTGGCTTATCTAAAAGGTGGGATATTTTTGGCTAAGTGACTTAGAATATTGCAATTGAACACACGGCCTTAGCATATCATAACCACATAATTTTTTTTTTCTTTTCGTGCACAATCTTGTTCCTTCTCTTTTATAATTTTCAGGGTCCTTAAAATTTTATTTTGACTGTTGTGAACTACGACATATGAATTTTTCTCATTTTTCTCTTCTCTTTTCATTCTTTTTCACCAATTTTCATTTTTTTCTTAATTTACCCATGGGAACCCCTATTTTTGCACACGGTCTCACATCACAATCCCACAATTCACACCATCCAATAAATCACAATCCTCTTATTCATCAACCCTTCTAATCAAAGAAAAATTTATTCAAGGCTCAAAGGGGCTACAAGTGGAAATTAAAGGTTAGTGTATGGGAGATGGGCTATGAAAGAACATGTCTAAAATCATTTTCACCCTATTACCACACTTAATGCAACCTCAAGAGAGAAATTCGTCAAATTCTAGGAAGTAAGTCTAATAACTTTGTCACTCATCAAACGAAAAGATAGCTCAAATTTTACACAGGGTAGAAATTTTCGTTACTCCTCAATAATTACCCAATTTTGAACAGTTATCATGCAAAAATTTATATTTCAAGGATCAACTTATCAAGCAAAACAACTCCTATCATCGGCTACTCTATCACATAGATTAGCATTCTCAATCAGCAAATATCTCAATTATCAATCAACAATTCTCATTCAAGGAAAGACAAGTCATTATTCTCCACAACCAACATAATCAAAAGTAGTTCCGACTGCCCTATGTTCAAAAGCTCCTAAAACAATGCTCAAGACTATTCAATTCAGAACAAGTACCACAAATCAAGAGTTCAAAATACTAATTTGAGTGAAAAGCCTTGCAGAGAGCAATTATTCACACTGAAGCAAAAGAACAAGGATGGTGATGGTTCAAAAAAAAAAAAAAAAACGAAAAAAAAGGAAAAAATCGAAAAATAAAATAACATAACTAAATAAAAATAAAACAAATGTTTCCCTTTTCCAATCCTCATCCTCCCAAACTTGTTTCACTCGAAGGAGTAGAAAAGTTTGAAAGTTAGATAGGAAAAAGGAAACAGTACCTCATTCCTCCTCCGGAGGATCCTCCATCACAACATCGGGAGATGGCCACACGGGAAGTCTCCGCCGGTGATCCTAGCGCTCACGCTGGCAGCGGAGGTAGACTGAGTCAGGCTGGGTGTGAAGGAACACGCCGGTGAAGGCGGATCGTCCCCACGATCGATGTTGGTTACCAAACGTACACATACATGGTCTAATTAAATTAAATCAAGGAGATCAGTGATTACCTTACCAGATCTACAGATCTGGAGATTGATTCCACTAGAGATCTTCTAGCCTGTATCCGATGAACCAAGATCGGATGCCGGGTGGACAGCAATCCTCCGAATCGTTAGATGCCAACCCAAAACACTAGATCAACGATGTTTGAGAGAACTAAACCCTAGCCGTCGCTCAATACATGAGCTTATGGAGAATAACAACTAGGGTTTTTCTCTTAACCATAAGATCCTATTTATAGGCATCTTCTAGGGTTTCTAGTTGGGCCAGGCCACGGATCTCTAGAAGGTATAGGATTGGGCCTCCCATAAGTCCAAACACATATATTCAGCCCAGAATATAAATTGAACTTATAACATTAATTCATGGCCTTATCATAATGCTGATGCTGCAGCTGCAGTACCTTACTCATAGTGGTCATCATGTAGCATTTCACTACATTATTAGACTTGATCCACTTATTGTAAGACTGCTGCTGCTCGGCAGTAGCATCAGCAGCTGGGACTGGCGGACAAGGATCAGTAAAGACAAACTTGTGTTCTTCCGCAACAAGGATATAATCCAAATTACGTTTCCATTCATGGAAATTCGGACCATTGAGAGGATTTTGAGCGAGGATATTAATGACATTATTCATAGACATATCTGAAAACAAATAAGCGAATTAAAGTAAGCACATACTACGAACAATTGAAACAAATATGCATAGAACCTTTAGATGAAACAATGCAATTTGCTTCCTCCAATTGCCCAAGCTAATCTGCCGCAAACTACTGAGTAGACGTTTACGGCAAACGCTCAACCAGACCAAAGTAGGTCCTTTAATTTCTTAACATGCCAGGTATCTTAAGCAAAAGAAATTAATATTGGAGATCTTAAGACTATGTTCACCTATTCGGAGCAGGGACATCACAACAGAGTTATACTCCAGGCAACATCTAAGCCAAAATAACCACAAGCCTAACTCCGGACATTAAGGGACGATTTAGCATACGTACTGGACCCATGCCGCATGTCCTTAACGTCCTTTGTTATCCCATTTAGTTTAATCTTAGAGACCAGTGAAAGTTGTCTCAATGCAAGCTACTGAGTAGACGTTTTCTCAGAGGCTCCCACTTCTCATCTTAAACTTAATGTTTTATTTAGAAACCTCATCGCATTAGAACTGGTAAGGGACCTCTAACGCAAGCTACTTAGTAGACGTTTACGCTTCGAGATGCCTTACTTCCAATGAGAAGTCGTATTTGTGGAGGTCTAATGATCTTGGTTAGAAAAGAACCAAAATCCAGCTTAGTATTTTTGATTCTAAAGGTTTCATGCGCACACATTATTTTATGTTCCCATAAATTATGTCACACCCAAAATTCCATCATAAATTAATATGATCCCGGAATTTATAGACATAATTTAAAACATAAAATAAATCACATAAGACATGCTCAAAAATTAAATTGCAACATGCTTATAACAGTAAATAATTAAAGCAAATAATCATGCTTCCTATTATTTACTAGTGCGCAAATAATAAATCACATCAGTACGAGAATAAATAAATAAACAAATAAATTCTCGTGGCCCCTCAGTCCCACTTATACTTAAAGCATAATACCATTGCTTTACCAAAGTATTAAGTGTGTCTATACTGTCAATCAATCCCACTGCATTCACGTCACCTCTTGTCACGATTTCTCGTATGATGTGATACTACACATCCTATGTGTTTCACCACCTTGTGAGTCTTGGGTTCTCTTGAGTTTGTCATTGCACCAACATGATCACAATTGCATGTGACCTTATGAGGCAAACTCAGAACACACACCTCTAGAGGATAACACCGAAGTTATACTACTTCTCGCGAAGTTAATGAAGTTGACAAAAACTCAGCCTTCATTCCGGAATCCGCAACACACTTCTGTGTTAGATTCCTATAACTCCTCCTCCAAGGCCAACACATAGTTAGAGGTCGATTTCCTTTCCTTATGATCCTCCTGGATATCCGATGACATTCAACTCACAAGGCTCATTCATTAACCAATAAGCCTATCCAGAGTTGAACTGATATCTGTTTAATATGCTTATAGCATAACAAATATCTAACTTCGTTCATTTACAATATAGAAAGATAACAATCTTTCTTGCTATGAACGATACACCACAGAATCAATTTAAGCGACTCGAGATACCTGAACATCCTTTTCTTGTGACCACACAAGACTTTAATTCAAAAGATGTTCCAAGATCTCATGAGTCCTACTTCTGAAACTGTTCGGATAACCATCCTTTATGCCTAACAATATCTCCACACCATTTTCGAATGTGAAAAATACCATCTACATAATGTGCAAGGAAAACCACGCATCCGCTGACACATAACTGGTACATGAAACTATCATTCTCGATAGACAATATCGAAATGTCTGTTTCATGACTTTGAAGCTCCTTTAAGTTCATACTTGAACTACCTTGGCTTCGAGACATGATGCTGCACATAACTTATCTGATTGTCGCATACAGATGTCGTCACCTTTTATCAAGGTACCCGTTTATAAAATACGGATGACGTCATCTATCTTCCAGATATTTAGATTCATATGTGTTGTTATGGTTAAAAGAATTCGAATGGGTTTAATAGTTGCAACCAGTGAGAAGGTCTTGTTATGAAACATACCTTGCTCACTAACCTAGGCTTTCGAAACGTACTAGGTTACCATTCGAGCATTTCTTTCCTTGTATATCAATTAGTTGCCTATAGCTAGAAAGCTATTTGGCAATCACTGATCTTAATATACAACCATAACCTTTACTGATTCATTTCTGAATTCATGACTTGACGTCATTAAACTTCATCGTTTGTCTTAACAGCTTCGTTGCGCTTTAAGGGATAAGTACGATGTTGTTCGTTAAGCTGGGAACAAGTCCACAGACTGTTTCCACGAACCAGTACCATTAAGCCTGTTAAGGCAACCTCCCACTGCAACGATGCTCCTTTTATGTTGTCAGTTAATGGTGCATTAATTTGTGGTTTACCACCTTACACAGGTGACCGTGCAATTGGTACCATACCTTCCAAGGTATGCTCAATATGCCACGGGGTATTTCCTGATGGATTTGAATTGTCTTCTCTAAAATGTTAGAAAACAATCTCACATTTGGATTCATGGTTTCATCCTATACTACTTGCTTGTATCTAGGATATACAAAACAACCATCTTTTTCGTTTAGTTGGAATAGCCCACAAAGCAGTACTAGCTTAAACCTTTCTTCCATCCAATCAGTTTCCTATATCAGCTTAACAGCCGAATTACCCATCATTGCCCTTTTGACAGAGTCAAGGTCTGCTAGGGTATTTAGAACTGATTTAGAAGACACTAGATTAAGCAAACATACAACTGTTTTTGGCGCTCTTCCCAAAAACAAAAATTTGGCAAAGCTGGCATAACTTATAAACTTTTAAAGAATCTTATTTTGTTTTACCTACACTATCCCAATCGAGGGATAATAGGTGTAGTTAACTGGGATGCAATCCCTTTGCTCTGCCAGATACTGTAAAACCCATCACTTAAGATACACCATTATGAATAAACCATAATGTTTTTACGGTCTTGTTTAACTTATTCTCTACCTTAGTCTTGAACGCTCTTGATTAAAGCAAGAGACTAAGACTTGTAGTGAATTAGATAAACATATCCAAATTTTAAATGATTACAGTATCAATGCCTGTTAAGGCAACTGCGGAAGTAGACTCAAACCAACAAACTAGAGCAAACACGAAATAACCTATAGAGATACAAATGCCTATTAAAAGGTCTGGTTACCATCTTAAACCTCTAAGTAGTTGTCATAAGTACCATTCTTAGGAATACCTGGATTGGATCCATAATTCCATGAATTACTTAAAACTACTTAGACTGATGTAACCTATCTCTATAGCTATTCTTTAAATTATACCTTAGAACACTGACAGTTTATGTAATCAAGTAATGAAGAGACAATCATCCATAATGGAAAACACTGTTATTCATTATGATAGAAAAACTCTATCTGAATAACTGATAATCCATGACAATAGATGAAAATTGTTTATCAAAACAAAAACAATATCTCTTCAAAAACTTGAATTAAAACAGAGTTTTTAACATAAACTCGAAGTAAAATCTCCATCAGTTGAAGTAGCAACTTCCAACATTAATCTTGGAGATGGTAATCCCGCCATGTTCAAGCCCTAAGCTTGATTCTCTGCAAAGTGTAGCAAACACGATTAGTGACCTCAGTTACTACTACCCACTAAGGAGTAGAAAACTGATAATAAACATGTTTCAACAAGCAATGCAAAAGATGACGTATCTTGTCCCTTAGTTACCAAACTTGGACAATTTACTTTCCAGTGTCCCTTCTTGCCACACTTGAAACATTTGTCCTTCTAGTTATCTTTCTTTCCTTTGTTCTCTCCTTTATCATTCTTCTTCTTCATGTCATTACGACGCGATTTAGAAGAACTTTTAGCAAGAGATCTGGAATGAACTGATAAGGCAAGACTACTCCCACTGCTTCCTTCATTCCTCTTTTCTTTGACATCACTCTTTTGACTCTGAAGCAAATCAAAGTGACTCAAAGAAAAGACTGAAGAAGCTTCTGTTGATACAAGATCCTTGAGTAGACTATGAACAGTATACTCACTCTTGTTTTTCTCAACAGAAATTTTGAAGTCATCAAATGACTTCGGTAACGTGTTGAGTATCAAGTCAATTTTGACATCATTGTCAATTTGACCACCCATTAATGTGTACTCATCTATGAGTTGGATGAGTGATTCCACATGTTCACGTACCGAACAGCTCTGACCCATTTTCTGTCTTACAATACGCTTGATAAGACTGGATCTAGCATGTCCATCGAGTCCGCCATATGCTACGTCAAGACGTCGCATAATGTCACACGCAAACCATACATCACTATAACGAGGACGCAGTGCATCTGACATACCAGCCAAGATATATTGTCTGGCCATGCCATTCGACCACATCCACATGTGATACTGTGCACGCTCCTCATCGGAAGATGTATCAGTCGGCGAACTCGGACAGGGAGTTTGCAGAACAAACAAATGTCCAAATGAATCCAAGAGCTTGACAATGTCACTTTTCCATCCAGGAAAATTCGGACCAGTCAAGGAATTTTGTACGATTGAATTAATGAGCGATGCAATAATAGACATATCTGAAAACAAATAAGCGAATTAAAGTAAGCACATACTACGAACAGTTGAAACAAATATGCATAGAACCTTTAGATAAAACAATGCAATTTGCTTCCTCCAATTGCCCAAGCTAATTCACCGCAAGCTACTGAGTAAACGTTTACGGCAAACGCTCAACCAGACCCAAAATGATCCTTTAATTTCTTAATATGCCAGGTATCTTAAGCAAAAGAAATTAATATTGGAGATCTTAAGACCATGTTCACCTATCCGGAGCAGGGACATCACAACTGAGTTATACTCCAGGCAACATCTAAGCCAAAATAACCACAAGCCTAACTCCGAACATTAAGGGGCGATTTAGCATACGTACTGGACCCATGCCGCATGCCCTTAACGTCCTTTGTTATCCCATTTAGTTTAATCTTAGAGACCAGTGAAAGTTGTCTCAATGCAAGCTACTGAGTAGACGTTTGCTCTGAGGCTCCCACTTCTCATCTTAATAAATGTTTTATTTAGAAACCTCATCGCATTAGAACTGGTAAGGGACCTCTAACGCAAGCTACTGAGTAGACGTTTACGCTTCGAGATGCCTTACTTCCAATGAGAAGTCGTATTTGTGGAGGTCTAATGATCTTGGTTAGAGAAGAACCAAAATCCAGCTTAGTATTTTTAATTCTAAAGGTTTCATGCGCACACATTATTTTATGTTCCCATAAATTATGTCACACCCAAAATTCCATCATAAATTAATATGATCCCGGAATTTATAGACACAATTTAAAACATAAAATAAATCACATAAGACATGCTCAAAAATAAAATTGCAACATGCTTATAACAGTAAATAATTAAAGCAAATAATCATACTTCCTATTATTTACTAGTGCGCAAATAATAAATCACATCAATACGAGAATAAATAAATAAACAAATAAATTCTCGTGGCCCCTCAGATGCGATTACAACTGAAATAAATTAAATCTAACTATTACAAGATTTAATTGCAATACAGATCTTCAAATTGGGCCTCCGTTTGACATGAAATCTGATTTGAACTGATTTAACAGCAACTGGGCTTCAAATTAGGGTTTCTTGCCCAAACAGCAGCCAAACCCTAATTTTTCAGACTGCGGGCCGCCTCCGGGCTGAGAAGCCCGATTTTCGGCCCGGACTGGAAACCCTAGTTTCCAACCAGCCGCCAGCCCCTTGCAGTCCGCCGCCTCTACGGCCGCCGCCTGTGGCCGGAACCCGCGAGCCCAGTCGTCGTCTGTCACACACACCACCGGCAGCTCACGTCTGTGCGCGAAGCAGCAGCAGCTGCAGCGAGCGCCGGAGCACACACGCAGCAACAGAACTGCCGCGCACAACCGCACGCGGACAGCTGCTTCGTCATCCAGGAAAAGCGCGAGACAGAAACAGCACCACCGCGCACAGAGACCTCGCGCGCGGCTTCTGTCTGCTGCCCACGACCGACGAGCCCGTCCTCGAGCCAGCCGGCTTGCGCTGTCCACGTCGCCACCACCGCAGGCTGCGTGAGCCGCGACCGCGCGCAACAGCAGAACGGGTGCAGCCCAGCCGCGCGGCGGAACCCTAGTTCCGCTGCGCCACCACCACCTACTTTGCAGCACCGCCCGCCGCATCCCTGGCCGGTCTGCACCTGCCGTCGACCTGCTAGCGCTGCCCACGCCGGACAGAGAGCTCGCCGGGAATGCGAGCAGTAGCTGCATGCCCTAGGGCGCGGCCCAGCCGCAGGCAGAGAGCCTGCCCGCCGCCGCCACCCGTCGCCGTCGTCGAGGTCGCCGCCGCCGACCTTGTTCTTTGTTCTCTGTTCTCGTTCTTCTTACGGATCTCAGATTTTACAGATTTAAAATAATATAAAAATACAAAATAAATAGATCTAGATCTATTACATGATTTTCCCTATTAAATCTAACCACAGATTTTCTCGTGGTGAAAAACAGATCCAAAAACGAGAAGGCCACGAGAACAAAAACATCCACGATAATTTATATCCATCCATGAACTTACATATTTATTTAATCTCAATCTATTCAAGATAGAGCCTAAGAACATGAACCTCGCTCTGATACCAATTGTAGGGTTTGAGTCTACGATGGACAACACGAGTTGCCATTAAAGAATTTCTTGCCAAGGATCGTTCTTAGGATACCAGGAACAAATTTCAATTAAATAAATCATGCGAACCTATGCATGCTCCTACAAAATTAAATGCAGAGGATGGATTAGAAAATACCTGATTTCACCGTTTGATCTACAGATCTAGATTGGAGCCAACAACGATGAAATAGCCTTAGATCTGAGATAGAACGCCGGCGATGGACAGTGGTTCCTACAGATCTGATCTTCTGATCTGTTCCCTTGCTCCTTGGAAATCTGGTGAGGATTATCTACCAAGTTGAATCCGAGATCTGGAGGAATCGATTAATTCCTCCCACAGATAGCCGCCGCCACTCTCTCTCAATTATACTGAAAAAACCCTAGTTTTCACAACTAAATGATCTGATAGAGAGAAGGCCTATATATAGTGTTAGGGTTTTGAGAAACTCTAACCCTAATGGGCTGTGAGCAATTAATGGGCCAGACCAGGGATCAGATGCAAATAATAAAGTGGGCCCTCTTTAATAATTAATCCTTCCTTGTTCAACCCAGAACATAATTAATTAATAAAACATTGTTTTAACCTTCACCACGGTAACAATGCTGACTCGCCTCTTTATTACCACGTTATTAGGAACGGTTGCACCAAACTAACATGATCCACATATTTAAGGTTTTAGACATTAATTAATTAATTTGGCTTATGACAATCAGCCACAATTAATTAATCTCTTATTTCCTGAGTAATACCACTCACTCCTTTTCACTTATGCCTGAATTAAATAATTCAACCTGCAGGGTTTAGCATAATGAACCTTGTGAGCTCCTCAGGGAATGTCACCATCCTGAAACGGATATGCTTACCTAAACGTCCAAACTAAGCAGGCCACACACAAATTGCCAACACCCAAAATACGGGTATAAGAGTACATGTAAGACTCGCCACCATGGTAAATCAAAGTGCGGTCAATCTGTGTGTGCCCCTTATCCTTCAGTTAGGTTTAAGATCATAGGAAGTATGTTAGGGATCTGGCTCATTCATATGTCAATGAGAATGGCACATCCCACTGTTGATCCCATCAATACATAACTATGTACCGACACATCAAGTAGCTAGGATAAGCCCACTTATGAACCGATGTGCCGCAGCTTAGACAGACAGCCTATCCAGGGACCGTCTCAGCTGTGATACTGTTTATATCTCGCTAGGTCAAACGATTCATATGATCCTCTGTGATCTCCTACACACCATATGATCATCCCTATAGGCGAGATAATATGATATTATGGTTCGTTGTATGTTTGTTTAATCAGATAGCGAGCTTTGTTGCAGCAACATATATGAAGACCAGTGTACAAAACACTTAATCATATATGCTTTCAGTATATAATTCTAGCAACTGCCATCCTATCCCGATGTGAATCAGGGCTTCTATTTGACTTAATTAATTCCCCGTGTTTAAGATAACGCACATCCATTAATTAATTAAAAGCTCTGACAGCATTAATTAATCAATATCTTAATCCTTAAGTAGTACCCGCTCAACATTATTATTGTATCGGAATAAATTCCACCTGCAGGGTTTAATACGATAACACTTATGAGCTCCTTAAGGGGATGTCATCAACCTGGATGTCCAGGACACGGTGCCCTAATGTGACTATATAAATACATACAAATAATGTTGTTACCTAAGATACGAAGCATATTGAATCATCCTTTTGATTCTCACCCATGGTAAGTCAAAGTAACAAACAATCTTTTGCATATATCTAAATATCACATCTAGGGTTAAGAATTATCAAAGTCGCTGAGACCTTGGTTCTTCATAGAGTCAGAACAGAAGAACACGTCTCACCGCGATCCATTCAATGCGACACCACGCACTAGCATAAACTAATAACCAACACTAGTTATCTCAAGTTTATACTACAACTTAAAACGATAGTTTATCCAGAACTATCTCAGTTGTGAATACGTTTTATATCTTATAAGGAACCCAACAATGCGATCTTCAATGGGACGACACACCCACCACATTATCTACAATATAAGATAAGTGGATATACATGCAATCATGAGATTGCAATAATGTGATAACGTTTGTTTCAATTATTTACAGGAGATTAAGTACATGACAAAGCTCGCTTAAAAGTTCGCTTTAAAGTATACTCCAACAGGGTGTTCAGAAGGAGGCGCTGCATCTGCATGTAGAGGCTGTTGAGCCTCGTGGTCACGTGCTGGCGAAACTTTGCCTGCCGGGTGTGCTCCTCCGTCTGCCAAGCAGCCTGCTACTGCATGAACTGGTAGATCGTCGCCAGGTCCACCCCGGAAGATGAAGACTCTCCCGCAAAGTGGCTGAACGACGGTCCACCGGTCTGGTCCGGAATCTCTTCTCCACCTCCATCGCCCTCCTTATCCTTGGGTACCTCATCCTCGGGCTCTACTGGGGGGGTCTGCGGCGGTCACTGGTCCGGCTGAGTCAGCGGTCGGTGACGAAGTCTTGAGGTACCGGGCCCTCCACGTGATCCGACCATGAGCCGCTGGTGGGCGGGTGTGCTCATCAGCCAGTTATCACAGAAGTGATAATCTGTGATGTGCATGAGCTCCCTCTGCGGAAGTGGGAACCTGTCCCCATTGGACATCCGCAAAGACCAACCGGCCTCCCGTGGTGAAAGCATCAACATCTTAACCAGGAGCCCGGTGCCAAGTCCTCGGCTGTCCTCCTCGAGTGCCTCAATCAAGGTCAAGTCAATGCCCACGTGCTCTGCAATCGGGGTAATCAATCCCCCGCTCCAATTGTTTCCCTTGGAGGCATTGATTTGATGCCTCCAATGATCCATGACCAACGCTGCAGAGCTGAACTCTTCTCCCGTCAGCATGCAGTAAATGGCGTACATCTCCCTCACTCTCGCCTTGGCGCTTTCATGTCTGCCAGTGATCGACACCCCCATGCACCTGTAAAGATAGCGGAATACGGGGTTGTCGATGGAAGAAGCTTTCAAATTGCCCGAGTCGAACTCTCGTAAATCCTCCTTTGCTTCAGCTGCAATCTGGCTCCAGAATCGGGCAATGTCAAAACTCGGGGGAAGAAAACCATCCACCCCTTTTCAGACTCCCCAAATGCCTTCAAGCACATCCCTCGGCATCTAGTAATGTTCATTCAGAAGCTGGAAGGAGATGGTGGTAGGCTTCGACTCCGGCTGAACCTCATAGACATGGAGTGAGGCAAGAAACTCTAGGACAAGCGACGGGTATGTCGGCCACCGCGCTGTCATCCAAGCACTCCAATCTACTTTCTCCAAAAGAGCCTCCACGTCAGCTCGAGTTCCCAGCCTAGCTATTGTCTCAGGGAATGGGTAAAGTGTCTGTCGGATTGTGAACTCAAAGCTTGAGAATTTTTTGAAACGTTTCTCATAAGCCCGGTTGGCGAAGGTAGGTCAAAAATCCATAAGAACTGCAAGGGTAGTAAGAAAAATGTCAATGCTCATCAAAGTACATCACAACAATTCCCAAACATTAACACGACAAAAATGTGCAATTATCCACGAAATGCATCTACCCAAGCAAAATGGTTCGACATTCATGCAATTCAAACTTCATCTTAGCATATTTCCTCATAAATCGAAAGAATTCTACACGAAAATAGCAAGACAAGAAAATCACCCCCAATTGGAATTATCCCCCAAACTAGCGTGTGTCAAATTCAATGAAATCCAAGCTACAAATTCACCACAAGCAAGTATATCGACTAGAACGACTAACCATATCGAATAATCATAACGAATAACAACGAAATCGACAAAAATGCAAAAATTGAAACTAGGGCTCCAAGTTCAAATTTCCTCAAAATGATGCTCAATTCAGTCACTACACATGAAATAATCGAAGTGGAAGGGTCTAGGATACATACCGTGGATTGCAGCGGCGAATTTTGAAGAGAAAAATTTGAGGTGGGTGTTTGGGAGAAAGAAAAAAAACTGTGCGTCGTGTGTTTGTGAGGAAAAGAATGAGGAAACTGGGTTTTAAACCCGTCTCTATCGCGCCTCAGAAAAGTTCACGTCGATCAAAGAAGCAGCCCTGTCGATCGACGTGGACAAAGAATTCTCATCGATCGCCGAAGAACGGCGTCGATCCACGTGGCTAAGAAACACACGTCGACCGATGCCAAATGACAACGATCGACGTGGCCCAGACAGAGTACTGGACCCGAAAAAAATTCGAAAAATTTACTGAAAATAATAAATCCGAATGACTCAACTAGACTTAATTTAAAACAACAGAAGTAAAGAAAACAGTAAACTGTTGGGTTACCTCCCAACCAGTGCTTGGTTTTATGTCGCTAGCTCGACAATAACTGTACTGTCATGGGCGATTCAAGTAGTACTTCTCCACCGCTCCGACTTGAAGTGGGGTGTAGTACGGTTTAAGGTTCTGCCCGTTCACTTTGAAGTTCTTCCCATCTTGGCCAGCTAATTTGACTACACCGTTCATAAATTGACAGATCACGGTGTACGGTCCGGCCCACTTTGACTGCAGCTTTCCGGGCATGAAGCGAAGATAGGATTTGAAGAGGAGGACTTTGTCACCTTAATGAAAAACATGAGAGTGAATCCCTTTGTCGTGGAATCTCTTCGCTCGCTTCTTGTAAATGACATTGTTCTCGTAGGCTTCATCCCTAAAGTCTTCCAGCTCGTTAAATGCCATGGTGCGCTCTTCTACAGCCGTCTTCCAATCAGGATTCAATTCTTTCACTGCTCTGCAAGCCTTGTGCTCCATCTCAACGAGAAGGTGACAGGACTTCCTGAAAATCAGCTGATATGGTGATGTCCCAATGGGCATTTTGTATGCGGTGCGGTATGCCCATAATGCCTCATCAAGTATTCCCGCCCAATCCTTTCTTTGCTTCACCATCTTCTCCAAGATTTGCTTGATTTTTCGATTGGACAACTCCGTCAGCCCATTCCCTTGAGGATGATATGGGGTGGTGACTCGGTGTTTGACTCCATACCTCGCAAGAAGGGAGGCAAGACATTTGTTGTAGAAATGGGATCCCTCATCGCTCACCAAGGCACTTGGCGTCCCAAATCTCGTTATGAGCTTTTGCAGGAACTTGATGATGACTTTGGAGTCGTTGGTGACTGTTGGAACAACTTCGACCCATCGTGACACGTAGTCCGCTGCCAGTAGAATGTATGAGAACCCTTGGGATGGCGGAAAAAGTCCCATGAAGTCGATCCCCCAAACATAAAAGATCTCGACTTCAATAACCAGAGTCTGTGGCATCTCATCCCTCCGCGAGATGTTGCCGGTCCTCTGGCAGCGATCACAACTCGTAATCCATCCACGGCATACCTCGTAGATAGATGGCCAATAGAATCCGCTTGCAAGGATTTTGAATGCCGTCCGGTTGGCTGAATGATGACCGCCACTAGGAGATGAATGGCAGGCTTCGAAGATTTGTTGCCACTCGGACTAGGGCACACAACGGCGAATGACACCATCAGCACATCTACGCCAAAGATAGGGATCCTCCCAATAGTAGAATCTGACATCGTGTAGAAACTTCTTCTTTGCATATGGAGAGGAGTCCGGAGGAAGTACGCCGCCGACCAAGTAGTTGGCGAAATCCGCATACCAGGGCATTTTGGACTCATATGTATCTCTCAATTCCTTAAGAGCATAGATCTGTTCGTCGGGAAATGTCTCTCGGGTCCTCAACTGTGGGTCATCTCCTTCGACTGGTGGCTCGAGTCATGACAAGTGGTCGGCAATCACATTCTCGCTCCCTTTTCTGTCCTTGATCTCCAAATCAAACTCTTGCAGCAACAATATCCACCGGATCAATCTAGGCTTGGCATCATGCTTCGCGGACAGGTATCTGATGGCTGCATGGTCGGTGTAGACAATCGTCTTTGAGCCTATCAGATACGGCCAGAACTTGTCAAAAGCATACACAACTGCGAGCATCTCTTTCTCCGTAGTGGTGTAGTTGCATTGGGCCAGATTCATGCTCTTGCTGGCGTAGTGAATCACATGGAAGAGTCTTCCCTTCAGTTGCCCCAAGACTGCCCCAACAGCGTAGTCACTGGCGTCGCACATCAATGTGAATGGCTCATCCCAATCTGGCTTGGTCAAGACTGGCGCAGTCACCAGTGCCTCTTTCAGTCTCTCAAATGCCTTCAAGCACTCGTCATCAAAAACGAAGGAAACATCCTTCTCTAGCAGGTTGCACAATGGCCAAGATATCTTTGAGAAGTCCTTAATGAACCTCCTATAGAATCCAGCGTGGCCTAGAAAACTTCGGAGTGCTTTGACACTTGTTGGCGGTGCAATCTTTTCAATGGCTATCACTTTGGCTCGGTCTACTTCAAGTCCTTCAGCTGATACTCGATGACCAAACACAATCCCCTCTCGCACCATGAAGTGGCATCTCTCAAGTACAGTAGCCA
Organism: Plectranthus barbatus; assembly: GCA_026898455.1. Classification (NCBI taxonomy): domain Eukaryota; kingdom Viridiplantae; phylum Streptophyta; class Magnoliopsida; order Lamiales; family Lamiaceae; genus Plectranthus; species Plectranthus barbatus. The sequence goes on from JAPKLW010000198.1 coordinate 434,833, forward strand.
GATTCTGCAAACAAACATCGAATGAGCTACCAAAAATAGAGAAATCATCCATAAATACCTCCATGATGTCTTCGATCAGGTCGTGGAAGATTGCCATCATGCATCTCTGGAAGGTAGCCGGTGCATTGCATAATCCAAAGGGCATCCGTCGTTAGGCGAACACTCCGTATGGACAGGTGAATGCAATCTTGTGTTGATCTTCAGGCGCCATAGCTATCTGGTTGTACCCTGAGTAACCATCAAGAAAACAATAAAAAGGGTAACCGGATAATCTATCAAGCATTTGATCAATGAAGGGAAGAGGAAAGTTTGAGAACCTCCTTCTTTACAGCTTCTTGCATGATGGGATTTAGTCGTCGCTGTGCTTGTCTCTTTGGTGTGGCGTCCTCTTCAAGGATGATCTTGTGCATGCAAAGCGAAGGGCTGATCCCCTTGATATCCCCCAAAGTCCATCCGATGGCGGACTTGTATTTCCGTAGAACTCGCAGTAATTTGTCTAACTCCCCCTGTGTAAGATAGGCAGAGACAATAACAGGGTAAGTGTAATTAGAACCCAAAAATGCGTACTTGAGATGTGCCGGAAGTGTCTTGAGTTCCAGAAGTGGTGGATCAGAGCTGGAGGACGGCTTTTCCAGATCGGCGTTGATCGACGAAGATGCTCCGTCGATCGACGTGGGCTTCGAAGCAGCGTCGATTGTCATGTGCTTTCCCTCATCTTTTTCTAGCTGGTTCTGGCAGTAGTGGCTAGGCAGTGGTTCTCTATTTGGTTTCTTTTTCTCGAGTTATCTCCTCGAACACATCCTGCTACATGACCAGATACAAGATCTCCTCGTCTGCCTCGCCCAGATTTGTTGACAAAAACAACGAGTGTCGCAGGAAGTTCTCCAGAAAGTCTGGTTCACTTTTGAGAGAGGCGAAGGGAGAAGACATAACCGTGCTGAAGCAGTGATAAGTTAGGATTTTCACCAACTTATCTGGTTATTCTTTGACTAAATGTGTGGTGTAAAGATCATTTTTGTACTTGTTTTCGTGCATGAATTGGCTTTTGTACCCGTAATGTTGTGTTTGATGAATCATGCAAGTTTTTAATCACTAACAGAGAAGAGTTGGATTTCCAGTTTTAGGTCCACGTCGATCGATGAGGAGATTGAAGAAGGAGCGATCGACGAAAAAAGAAAAGAGAAGATCGACGGAGGCTGCAACCACGTTGATCGATGCTATTCCACGTCGATCGACGAGGGTACTTCACCAGCGTCGATCGACGCCAATCTCCCACGATCGACTTTAGTTCGGGATTCCTAGTCTGCATCTATTTTGAAGATAAAGCCATATCTACACCTATATATTGTATGATACATTCTCCACTATTATATAAAGCCATGTAAATTCGTTTTTCAAAGTGAGAAGACATTAGAATAATTACAAGATTTTAGTATTGAAGATTGATTAGAGATTCCCAAGGTTTTTGAAGTTTATGTTTGAAGACAGAGTTCTGTGGGATTATTTTTTGGATTCTGATTTTTATGCAATTCAGGTTTTATTCTTCTATGATGAACATTACTCTGAATATGTGTAACTAATATCTTCCTCAGATTCTAGGGTTCGAATTATCAATGTATGCATGTTTTGATTAATTGAATTATTTTCCCTTTCCCTTCATAGTTTGTGAGATCTGAGTTTAATTCATAATCTTGAGTTTGTTGGCCACATCTTAGGATTAACTAGTTGATTACTTGAGACGTAACTGTAATAGTTTTCAATCGAAAGAGATTTTCACAATATAATCTGATTTCTTGTCGTAACTGAAGGAGTTTGATTGTAGGGATAAATCAATAGATCTTTGGAGTTAATTAATTTATCTTGAGACCGTGCGGAGATAGGTAATTGATTAATCTACTTAACGAATTGTCTAACAAAGAAGTTCGTAATACTTTTCTGATTAATTCATTCATCCATGCCATTTTGATAGGTAGATATCCCTAGAATCTGTACTTCTCATAATCTTTTATCACAAGTATTTCAATTTCCTGTTTAATTTTAATCTGCAAATATTACGATTTTCGAACTAAACTAAACCCAAAAATTTGATTTTCCCTAACCAGTGTTTTGAGAGCTTGCGATTTAGTACTTAAGGTTTTTCGTTATTTCATTCCTTATGGGATCAATAATTTTCATTTGCCGCTATATTATTAGCTTTGCTAAGTTGCTAGTAAAATAATTATAGCGATCAAATTTTGGCGCCGTTGCCGGGGAGTGAATAGAATTAATCTTACTATTAAATCTGTGATTAAAGTACTAATTTAGGCTATAATTTTTGTATTTTCCTTTAATTTCTCGTATTTTCGTAATTTACGTCGATCGACGCTTAATCTCGTCAATCGACGCCATATTTTCTTCATCGTCGATCGACGCCGTATTTGTTTTCAGATTTTCAGTTTTCGTATTTCAGTTCGTTCCGTTTATTTTCAGTCTCACATCACTGCCTCCTTTGCTGTACAGGTAGTGCATGAGTACACGAGCCAGAGGAAAGGACCCGCTATATTATCACCCGGATATTGAAGCCACTTGCAGAAAGATCCGGAAGAATAAGCGTGCTCAGGAAGGCTCAAGCAGTCAAGCAATAGACGAACAACCACCAATTATTCAACCGCAACCACCAATGCTAACTGCAGAGGAGCAAGCTGTTCTTCTCCAAGAAGTTCAAGCTATGAGGGCACATATCCAACAGTTCTACCTGGAGAGAGACCTCGAGAGGAACAACCCGAACGGAAGGGATGTTCGCCATAACCCACTGTTCGATGACAATCCCGACAATGGAGAGGATGACAACCAGGATCCGCCAGGGTATTCTGACGATGAGGAAGAAGAGGAGGCCATGCAGAACCGGTATAAACCTCGGTTCAAGGAAACAGACTTTAGGATTGGCATCAATGCCAATAATTTTGAACTGAAGACCGGATTGGTGCAGCAAAATCAATTTGGAGGAAGACCAACTGAAGATCCCTATGCACACCTGGATAAGTTCCTGATGCTCTGCAACACTGTCAAAATTGGAGGAGTCAGCAAGAGTGCCATCCGAATGCGTCTGTTCGCATTCTCTCTGCGGGATAAGGCACAATCATGGTTCACTGCATTAGACAAGGGGAGCATAAGCACATGGACTGAACTGAGGAATAAGTTCTTGGAGGACTTCTTCCCTCCAAATGTCATCAGGCAGCGAAGAAAAGAAATCATCAGGTTCGCTCAACGACCCGATAAAAGCTTCAGTGAGACGTGGGATCGATTCAAAGAGCTGCTGAGATCATGCCCCGGACATGGTTTTCCGCCAGGAGAACAGGCAGAGGCCTTTTACGAAGGGCTCAATGAAAAGACCGTCAAATTGGTGGACACCACACTAGGTGACTCCGTCATGACGAAGAGCGGAAAGAAAGCCATGGAATTCTTCCAAAAGATGGCTAACAACACTCAAAGGTGGTCCTCATGCCGAACTCGGCCTGTGAAAGCAATCGAGAAAGTAGTGGATAAAGTCGCCGAGCAACCTGATCTAACAACTGAACTGAAGAAGCTAAAGGAAGAATTCACGACTCTAAAGCTAGAGAAAGCAGTCGCTGCTGTCGAGGCGATACAAGCTCCAACTGAGGGGGACAATGCTGAGGTAAATTTCATTCAAAGGGGCGGCTATCAAAAAAATTACCGAGGATCAGCAACACAATCAGCAGCACAACCAGCCCTATACCTTTAATCATGCGAGGAATCACCCTGGATTCTCCTACACAAACCCTCAAGCTGCAGAGCAACCACCACCAGGATTCGCCGTACAGGATGGGGCGATAGTGGAGAAGAAGAAGCCAAATCTCGAGGAGATTTTGTCTAAGTTCATGAAGGCTCCACCGATACGGTAGCCAAGCTCAAACAAGAAATACCGAGCTTTGAACACCGCCAAGTGCAAGGATCACTTTCCCCTACCCTTCATCGATCAAATGCTTGATAGATTATCTGGTTACCCTTTCTATTATTTTCTTGATGGTTACTCAGGGTACAACCAGATAGCTGTGGCGCCTGAAGATCAACACAAAACAGATGGATTTATATACTGAAAGCATTATGATTGGTATATTATGTACGAGGTTTATTGGATAATATACTGGGAATCATAATTGTTGTATGTTCATCTACTGTCTGAATTAACAAACATGTGTCGCAAACACAATTATCCTCTTATCTCGTCGATAGGGAGATCATACGGTGTGTAAAAGATCACGGAAGATCGTATGGATCGTTTGACCTAGCTAGATATAAATAGTCATCACAGCTGAGACAGTTCCAGGATAAACAGTCGGTGTAGGCTGCAGCATATGCGGATAAGCATCTTATCTTGGATGTCTTGGTATGCTGGTGTGGGGTACACATTGATGAGGACCTAAGTCGAGATCGATTCTTTTATCTGACATTAAAAGAATCTAGATCTTTATGACTCGATGGAATCTTAAACCTATATGAGGATACAGAAGTATACATATATTGTATGTCACTTTGAGTTGTAGAAAAGGTTCTAGTTGAACCTGTTCTTCTGCAGTCTTGGGTGACATCAATCTGTGTTTGACTGTCTGGTATCTGAACTAGGTAACCACATCCAGTATAGGATGGTGACATTCCCTGAACAGCTCAAAAGGTTCATTATGCTAAAGTCCTGCAGGCTGATTAAGTTCAAGCATAAGTGAAAAGGTTTGAGTGGATTGATTCAGGAATTAAAGATGTTAATTAATTAAATAGCTTGTCAGAGCTTAAATTAATTAACGAATTTCTGTAACCTTAAATGTGGGGATAAACCGAGTCCAATGCAACCCGTTCCTCAAGACGTGGTAGCAAATAGGTAGGACAGTATTGATTCTCTGGTGGCATGAATCAATATTAATTAATTAATTATATTCTGGGTTGAATATGGGAATTAATTAATTGATAGGCCTTATTTGCTATTTGCATTCTGGTCCCTGGTCTGGCCCATGATAACTCAAGCCCAATAGAAGCCAAGAATTTCCTATAAATATGCCTCAGTACCTCAGAACTCACTACACCTACTACTCATAAGATCACAAGTTGCATACAGCAAACCAGAGCATTGGGAGCTGTGGTGATCGAGTGAGTTTGAGATACGAGGAGGAAATTCTGCTTCTCAACCGGGCAAAGGATCTGATAGATAATCTTCACCAGATTTTCAGATCGAGTTGGGATACAGATCAGAAGATCAGATCAGGAGGATTCTTCTTCTTCTCTCTCCTCTTATTTTCGAAAATATATTATTATTTTCTTTAGATTAATTTCCTCAATCTGTTAGGAAATTAAATCTTGGTGCGTGGGAAAGATCAAAGGGCATCTCCGCGCACGCGTTCTTCATCGTTCTTCAATCCAGGTATTCCGCACAACCTTCTTATGCATAATAATATAGGAGCATGCTAGGATTGTTCATAGGCTTAGCAATTTATTTTTGATATTCCAATTAACGATCCTTGGCAGACGGACTTCGTGATTCAGTTCATGAATCCCTTCAAAAACAACATTCACCTGTCCTTATGGAGTATTCGCCTACCGTTGGATGCCATTTGGATTATGCAATGCACCGGCTACCTTCCAAAGATGCATGATGGCAATCTTCCACGATCTGATCGAAGATGTCATGGAGGTATTTATGGATGATTTCTCAGTTTTTGGTAGCTCATTCGATGTTTGTCTGCAGAATCTGGCTACTGTACTTGAGAGACGCACCGAGACAAACTTATGCCTCAATTGGGAGAAATGCCACTTCATGGTGCGAGAGGGGATTGTGTTAGGACATCGAGTATCAGCCGAAGGACTAGAAGTGGACCGGGCCAAAGTGATAGCCATTGAAAAGATGCCACCGCCGACAAATGTTAAAGCTGTCCGAAGTTTCCTAGGCCACGCCGGATTCTATAGGAGGTTCATCAAGGACTTCTCAAAGATATCTCGGCCCCTATGCAACCTTCTGGAGAAAGACGTCTCCTTCGTGTTTGATGACGATTGTTTGAAGGCCTTCGAGAAATCGAAAGAGGCACTGGTAATTGCACCAGTCCTGACATCACCAGATTGGGATGAGCCCTTCACATTGATGTGCGACGCCAGTGACTATGCTGTTGGGGCAGTATTGGGGCAACTAAAAGGAAGACTCTTCCATGTGATTCAGTACGCCAGCAAGAGCATGAATCCAGCCCAATGCAATTACACCACCACGGAGAAAGAGATGCTCGTGGTTGTCTATGCCTTCGAAAAGTTCCGACCATATCTGATAGGCTCAAAGACAACCGTTTTCACCGACCATGCAGCCATCAGATATCTGTTCGCAAAGCAAGATGCCAAGCCTAGACTGATCCGGTGGGATACTGTTACTACAAGAGTTTGACTTGGAGATCAAGGACAGAAAAGGAAGCGAGAACGTGATTGCTGACCACCTTTCAAGACTCGAGCCACCGGTCGAAGGGGATGATCAATAGATGATGATCCGAGAGACATTCCCCGACGAACAGATCTGTGCCGCTAGGGAATTGAAAGAGATGTACGAGTCCAAGACACCTTGGTATGCAAATTTCGCCAACTACTTGGTTGGCGGTGTTCTTCCTCCGGACTCTTCCCCATATGCAAGGAAGAAGTTTCTGCATGACGTCAGATTCTACTACTGGGAGGATCCCTACTTATGGCGTAGATGTGCTGATGGCGTCATTCACCGCTGTGTGCCTCAGTCCGAGTGGCAACAAATCTTCGAAGCCTGCCACTCATCTCCTAGTGGTGGCCATCACTCAGCCAACCAAACCGCATTCAAAATCCTTGCCAGCGGGTTCTACTGGCCATCCATCTATGAGATCTGCCGTGGATGGATAACGGGTTGTGATCGCTGCCAGAGGACCGGCAACATCTCGCGAAGGAATGAAATTCCACAGACGCCGGTCATCGAAGTCGAGATCTTTGATGTTTGGGGGATCGACTTCATGGGACCCTTTCCACCATCCCAAGGGTTCTCACACATCCTCCTGGCAGTAGACTACGTATCACGATGGGTCGAGGCTACACCAACAGTCACAAATGACTCCAAGGTAGTCATCAAGTTCCTACAGAAGCTGATAACGCGATTTGGGACACCAAGAGCCTTGGTAAGCAACGGGGGATCCCACTTCTGCAACAAATGGCTTGCTACCCTTCTCGCCATATACGGAGTCAAACACCGAGTCACCACTCCATATCATCCACAAGAGAATGGGCTGACGGAGCTGTCCAACCGAGAAATCAAGCAAATCTTGGAGAAGACGGTGAAGCAAAGAAAGGAGTGGGCGGTAGTGCTTGATGATGCATTATGGGCATACCGCACCGCCTATAAAACACCAATTGGGACGTCACCCTACCAGCTGATTTTCGAAAAGTCCTGTCACTTGCCGGTGGAGATGAAGCACAAGGCTTGGAGAACAGTGAAAGAACTTAACCTAGATTGGAGGACAGCCGCAGAAGAGCGAGCCATGGCATTGAATGAATTAGAAGATTTCTGAGATGAAGCTTATGAGAACAATGTCATCTACAAGAATCGAGCAAAGAGGTTCCACAACAAAAGAATTCGCTCACATGTTTTCCATTCAGGTGACAAGGTTCTTCTCTTTATATCCCATCTTCGATTCATGCCCGGGAAGCTACAGTCAAAGTGGGCCGGACCATACACCGTGATCTGCAAATTTATGAACGGTGTAGTTGAACTAGCTGGCCAAGATGGGAAGAACTTCAAGGTGAACGGACAGAACCTGAAACCATACTTCACCGCACTTCAAATCAAAGTGGTGGAGAAGTACTGCTTGAACCGTCCTTGAAGACACATGTATTGTCGAGCTAGAGACATAAAACCAAGCACTGGTTGAGAGGTAACCCAACAGTTTACTGTTTTCTTTATTTCTGTTATTTTCAATTCAGTCGCGTCGAGTCAGTCTAGTTTCGTACTTTCAGAAAACTTTCGAGTTGTTTTGGGTCCAGTCCTCTGCCGGAACACGTCGATCGCTGCTTCTCGGCAGCGATCGACGAGGAAACCTTGACCACGTCGATCGATGCAATTCTTCATCGATCGACGAGGAAACTTTGTCTTCGTCGATCGACGAGAATGCCTCGTCGATCGACGCGAACAATTCTGAGGCCGGACAGAGACGGGTTTAAAACCCAAAAACCCTCATTCCTTTCACTCACAAACACACTTGCATGATTTTTTTCTCTCCAAACACCCACTCGAATTTTTTCTCTCCAAATCCAACGTTTCCACCCACGGTATGTATCCTAACACTCTCCTCTTCGATTATTTCATATGATTGAAGGATTTGAGCATAATTTTGTTAGAAATTGAGTTTGGAACCCTTGTGTCCATTTTTGCATTTTTGACGATTTCATTGCTTTCCATGATGATTAGTCATATGGTTGATTGTTTTAGTCAATATACTTCTTTATCTTGGATGGGTTGCTTGGATTACTTTGAATTTGATGATCTTAGTTTGGGGGATAATTCTTGTTTGGGGGTGCTGTTCCTATCCTGCTATTTTGAGATAAATTCTTTCAATCAATGATGTAATATGCTAGGATAGAGGGTGAATTGCATGAATGTCGAATCAATTTTGCATGGGTAGATACATTTTGTGGACAATTGCAATTTTTGATTGTAGTAATGTTGGGAATTTTGTGAAGTTGTTTTGATGAGCTTTGACATATTTTTCCACTACCCTTGCAGATTGATTATGGACTTCCAACCCACCTTCGCCAAAAAAGCTTATGAGAGACGTTTTCGGAAGCTCTCTAGCGACGAGTTTGCCATCCAACAGACACTCTACCCATGTCCGGAAATAATGCGTCGGCTGGGAATTCAAGCGGATGTGGAAGCTCTTCTGCAGCGAGTAAACTGGAGTGCTTGGATGACAGCACGGTGGCCGACCTATCCATCGCTTGTCTTGGAGTTTCTTGCCTCACTCCATGTTTATGAGGTTCAGCCAGAGTCGGAGCCTACCACCATCGCCTTCCAGCTTCTGAATGAGCACTACGAGATACCAAGGGACATGCTTGAAGAAATCTGGGGAGTCCAAAAAGGGGGAGTTGGCTTTCTTCCCCCGAGCTTTGACATTGCCCGCTTCTGGAGCCAGATAGCAGCTGATGCTAAGGAGGACTTGTGGGATTTTGACTCGGGGAACCTGAAGGCTTCCTCCATCGACAATCCAGTGTTCCGGTATCTCCAGAGATGCATAGGGGTGTCCATCACCGGCAGACACGAGAGCGGCAATGTGAGAGTGGGGGAATTGTACGCCATCTACTGCATGCTGACCGGTGAGGAGTTCAGTTTTGCGGCGTTGGTCATGGACCATTGGAGGCATCATATCAAGGCCTCCAAGGCCAACATCTGGAGCGGGGGACTGATTACCTCGATTGCAGAGTATGTGGGCATCGATCGAGTCGCTTGAGGATGACAGTTGCAGCCTCGGCACCGGGACCCTGGTGAAGATATTGATGCTGTCACCACGGGATGCGGGTTGGTCCCTGCGGATGTCCAATGGGGACAGGTTCCCACTTCCAAAGAGGAACCTCACTCGCGTCACTGATAATCACTTCCGTGATAATTGGTTGATGAGCACACCCGCCCACTTGAGGCTCATGGTCGGAGCACAGGGAGGTCCCGACACCTCGAGACTTCATCACAGACCGCTGACTCAGCCCGACCAGTGACCGCCACAGACGCCTCCTGAAGGGCCCGAGGAGGAGGAGCCTGAGGATGAGAGGCACGATGGAGGAGGAGAGCGGATTCACGATCAAACTAGTGGGCATTTGTCCGGTCACTTTGCGGGAGAGTCTTCATCTTCCGGAGGAGTAGATCTGTCGATGATGTACCAGTTCATGCAGCAGCAGGCTGTTTTGCATGCCGAGGTGCACACCCGGCAAGCAAATTTTCGCCAGCACGTGACCACGAGGCTCAACACCCTCGACATGCAGATGCAGTGCATTCTCCTGAACACCCAGCCCGACTCTGTCTACCTCCGATGCCACAAAGAGCGCCAGGACCACCGACGGCGACTACCCGTTTGGCCTGCCCCCGATGTTGAGATGGAGGATCCTCCGGAGGAGGAATGAGGTACCGTTTCCTTTTTCCTTATCTAACTTTCAAACTTGTTCACTCCTTCGAGTGAAACCAGTTTGGGGGGATGAGGATAGGAAAAGGGAAACGTTTGTTTGTTTTCATTTTCCTGCTTTATTTTAATTTTTCTTTGTTTCGTTGTTTTTCTGTTTTTGTTTTTGATTTTTGTTTTTTCTGAACCATCACCATCCTTGTTCTTTTGCTTCAGTGTGAACAATTGCTCTCTGCAAGGCTTTTTACTCAAAATTAGTATTTGTGAACTCTTGAATTGTGATACTTGTTCTGTGTTGAATAAGTTTTGAACTCTTGATTTGTGGTACTTGTTCTGAGTTGAATAGTCTTGAGTATTGTTTTAGGGGCTTTTGAACAGAGGACAGTCGGAACTATTTTTTGATTATGTTGGTGTTGGAATTGAATACTTGTCTTCCCTTGGAATTGAATTGTTGATTGATAATTGAGATATTTACTGATTAAGAATGATAATCCATGTGATAGAGTAGCCGATGATTGGAGCTGCTTTGCCTGATAAGTTGATCTTTGAAATATAAATTTTTGCATGATAACTGTTCAGAATTGGGTAATTGTTGAGGAGTAACGAAAATTTCTACCTTGTGAGAAATTGTGCCATCTTTTCGTTTGATGAGTGACAAAGTCATTAGATTTACTCGCTAGAATTTGATGAATTTCTCTCTCGAGGTTGCATTAAGAGTGGTAATAAGGTGAAAATGATTTTAGGCATGTTCTTTTGTAGCCCATCTCCCATACACTCGCCTTGAATTTTCACTTGCAACCCCCTTGAGCCTTGAAAATTTTTTCTTTCTTTGATTAGGAGGGTTGATGAACAAGAAACTGTGATTTATTGGAGGATGAAAACTGTGGGATTGTGATATGAGGTTGTGTGCGAAATTAGGGGTTCATAAGGGCAAATTTCGAAAAAAAATGAGTGAACATTGGTGAATATGAATGAAAAGAGAAGAGAAAAAAAATTTGAGAAGAAAAACTTCATATGTGTAGTTCACAAAAGCCAAAATAAATTTCGAACCTTGAAAATTACAAAAGAGAAGGAACAAGATTATGTGTTAGAAGAAAAATATCATGTGGGCAAGATATGCTAAAGACTTGGTGTTTGAATGAAATATTTTGAGTCACTTAGCCAAAAATATCCTACCTCTTAGGTAAGCCACATTACAACCAAATCAAGACCTTTCTGATTCCCTGAAAAACCACACTAACAAGCAGTGGAGAGATGAGAAATTTATCAAACCTATGGTGAGGTAAACTAAAACTTTGAATGAGTGAATTTCAAAGCCTTTTTACTTGATCGAGCGATGAGTGCAAACACTTCCCGGTGAGGTTTCTCCTCAATAATTTAACAATTAGAATTTGTTTGGATTGCATGGTTTATGTGTATAAGTGATACTTAGATTGCAAAAGAAGCTTGTGAGGCATTGCACACTTGTATCTGCATTTGATTAGATTTCTTTTATGTGAATTGATCGAGGACGATCAATGGTTTAAGTTTGGGGGAGTTGATAAGTTAGGATTTTCACCAACTTATCTGGTTGTTCTTTGACTAAATGTGTGGTGTAAAGATCATTTTTGTACTTGTTTTTGTGCATGAATTGGCTTTTGTACCCGTAATGTTGTGTTTGATGAATCATGCAGGTTTTTAGTCACAAACAGAGAAGAGTTGGATTTCCAGTTTCAGGTCCACGTCGATCGACGAGGATGTCTCGTCGATCGACGAGGAGATTGAAGAAGGAGCGATCGACGAAGGAAGAATAGAGAAGATCGACGGAGGCTGCAAACAAGTCGATTGATGCCATTCCACGTCGATCAACGAGGGTACTTCACCAGCGTCGATCGACGCCAATCTCCCACGATCGACGCGAGTTCGGGATTCCTAGTCTGCATCTGTTTTGAAGATAAAGCCATATCTACACCTAGATATTGTATGATACATTCTCCACTATTATATAAAGCCATGTAAATTCGTTTTTCAAAGAGAGAAGACATTAGAATAATTACAAGATTTTAGTATTGAAGATTGATTAGAGATTCCCAAGGTTTTTGAAGTTTATGTTTGAAGACAGAGTTCTGTGGGATTATTTTTTGGATTCCGATTTTTATGCAATTCAGGTTTTATTATTCTATGATGAACAATACTCTGAATATGTGTAACTAATCTCTTCCTCAGATTCTAGGGTTCGAATTAACAATGTATGCATGTTTTGATTAATTGAATTATTTTCCCTTTCCCTTCGTAGTTTGTGAGATCTGAGTTTAATTCATAATCTTGAGTTTGTTGGCCACATCTTAGGATTAACTAGTTGATTACTTGAGACGTAACTGTAATAGTTTTCAATCGAAAGAGATTTCACAATATAATCTGATTTCTTGTCGTAACTGAAGGAGATTGATTGTAGTGATAAATATGTAGATCTTTGGAGTTAATTAATTTATCTTGAGACCGAGCGGAGATAGGTAATTGATTAATCTACTTTACGAATTGTCTAACAAAGAAGTTCGTAATACTTTTCTGATGTTTCACTACGAAGAGGAATTAAAATTGGGAAATAATCAATTTATTCATTCATGTCATACTTGATAAGGAGATATTCCTAGAATCTGTATTTCTCATAACCGTTTTCAACCAAAGTATTTTAATTTACTGTTTACTTTTTATTTACAAGGATTATGATTTGCAAAACAACCAAAACCCAAAACTTTGCTTTTCCTAACCAATATTTTAAGAACGCCTGATTTAGTATTTAGGATTTTTCATCGTTTCATTCCCTGTGGGATCGATAATTTTATTTGCCGCTATATTATTAGCTTTGCTAAGTCGCTTGTTAAATAATTTAGCGATCAAGCAGTTGATCATGTGACATTCTTCCTGATAGCTTCATTCATTGTGCTTCTGCATTGCCTTATAGATCGAGAATGTGACTGACTCGTTGTTCACCCGGAATGTCAGTTTGCCGTCTCGAATGTCGATCAATGCCCCTCCGGTCTTCAAGAATGGTCTTTCAAGAATCAGAGGAATGTTCCGATCCTCTTCCATATCGAGCACCACAAAATCAGCTGGAATGATGAAATCTTTTACCTTCACCAGCACATCTTCCAGGATGCCTTTTGGATAAGACACTGATTCATCGACCATCTCAAGTGAGATTGTTGTTGGCTTGATGTTTCCGATTTTCAACCACTTGAAAATTGACAGCGGCATCAGATTGATCGATGCACCAGAATCGCAGAGAACTTTCCCAAAGGTCTCCCCTCCGATGACGCAATAGATTGTGAAGGAGCCCGGGTCCTCCCTTTTAATTGGCATCTTCTTTTGAATTATGGTGCTGCATTCTTCGAGCAGATTGACCGTCTCATGCTCCAAGAAGGGTCTTTTCTGAGAGACCATGTCTTTCAGAAACTTGATGTATCCAGGCATCTCTTGTAGGGCATCTACCAATGGAATGTTGATATGCACTTTCTTCATAGTTTCCAAAAATCGTGCATATCTCTCATTCATCTTTGTTTTGGCAAACCGCTGCGGAAAAGGCAAAGGAGGTTTCTTCGGTGGCAGAATGGGAGCGGACGTCGATCGACGTGGATCAGCATCGATCGACGTGGCTTTTGGCACTGCGTCGATCGACGGAGACCCCGTGTCGGTCGACGGGGCTTCGTCTGCGATAGCTTCTTCATCCTGCTCGGCTTCTCCTTCCTCCCGGGCATCTTTCCCTGCCTGCTTTGGCCCTTCATACGTTTTTCCCCCTCTCAGAGTTATGGCATTCACTTGGTTCCTCTGATTCTGGTTCTTGGGGTTGACCTGAGTGTTGCTCTGGAGTTGTCCTGGCTTGTGTTTAGTTCCGAGGGCATCGACAATCTCGCTGACCTGGTTTTCTATAATTTGCACATGCTTCTGTATCTAATCAACCTTAGCGTTCACGCCTGAGATTTCATGCTTTAGCTTGTCTACCGTATCAGTGGAGCCTTCTATGAATTTAGCCAAAATCTCCTCGAGATTTGGCTTCTTTTTCTCCACTACTGCCCCTTCTTGTAAGACAAATCCCGGTGGTGGCTGCTCCGCAGCTTGAGGGTTTGCGTAGGAAAATCCAGGGTGATTCCTTGCGTGATTATAAGTATAGGGCTGGTTATGCTGCTGATTGTGTTGCTGATATCCTCCTTGGTAGTTATTTTGATAACTGCCCCTTTGGATGAAGTTTACCTCGGCACCATCCCCCTCAGGTGGAGCTTGCACTGTCTCAATTGTAGCGACTGTTTTCTCTTGCTTCAGTGCAACGAACTCTTCCTTTAGCTTTTTCAGCTCGGTTGCCAAATCAGGTTGTTCGACAACTTTCTCCACCACTTTCTCGACTGCTTTCACAGGCAGAGTTCGACTTGAGGACCACCGTTGAGTGTTGTTGGCCATCTTTTGGAAGAATTCCATGGCCTTCTTTCTGTTTTTCATCATGATGGTGTCTCCCAGTGTGGTATCCACCAACTTGACGGTCTTATCATTGAGTCCTTCGTAGAATGCTTCTGCCTGTTGTCCTGGCGGAAAGCCATGTCCGGGGCAAGATCTCAGTAGTTCTTTGAATCGCTCCCATGTCTCACTGAAGCTCTCATAAGGTCTTTGAGTGAATCTGATGATTTCCTTCCTTCTCTGCCTGATGACGTTCGGAGGGAAGAAGTTTTCCAGGAATTCATTCCTCAATTCAGTCTATGTGCTTATACTTTCCTTGTCCAGTGCAGTGAACCATGATTGTGCCTTATCCCTCAGAGAGAATGCGAACAGACGCATTCGGATGGCACTCTTGCTGACTCCTCCAATTTTGATAGTATTACAGAGCCTAAGGAACTTATCCAGATGTGCATAAGGATCCTCAGTGGCTCTTCCTCCGAATTGATTTTGCTGCACCATCTGCACCAATCTGGTCTTCAGCTCAAAATTGTTGGCATTGATGCCAATTCTGAAGTTTGTCTTCCTGAACCGAGGTTTATCTCCTCTTCTTCCTCATCGTCAGATTCTTCTGGCGGATTCTAATTGTCATCCTCTTCATTATCAGGATTGTCCTCAAATAGGGGATTGCGGTGAACGTCCCTATTGTTCTGATTGTTCCTCTCGAGATCTCTTTCCAGATTAAACTGTTGGATTTGTGCTCTCATAGCTTGGACTTCTTGGAAAAGCACAGATTGCTCATCCGCAGTTAGCAATGGTGGAGGTGGTTGAACAATTGGCGGTGGTACGTTATCGTCCATTGCTTGATTACTCGAGCCTTCCTGCGCACGCTTATTCCTTTGGATCTTTCTGCAAATGGCTTCAATATCCGTGTAATAATAGAGCGGGTCCTTTCCTTTGGCTCTCGTACTCATGCACTACCTGTACAGCAAAGGAAGTAGAGAGGTAAGACTGAAAATAAAACGAAACGAACTGAAATTGAGAAGTTAAAATTCTGAAAACACTACGGCGTCGATCGACGAGATATGGCGTCGATCGACGTGGAAATAACAACTGCGTCAATCAACGAATGTGTCACGTCGATCGATGTGAAGGACGAAAGGTACGAAAATTTGAAGAAAAGTACGAAAATTACAGCCTAAATTAGTATTTCAATCACAGATTTAATAGTGAGATTATTTCTATTCACTCCCCGGCAACGGCGCAAAAATTTGATCGCTAAATTATTTTACTAGCGACTTAGCAAAGCTAATAATATAGCGGCAAATGAAAATTATCGATCCCATGGGGAATGAAATAACGAAAAACCTTAAGTACTATATCACAAGCTCTCAAAACACTGGTTAGGGAAAATTAAATTTTTGGGTTTTGTTTATTTCGAAAATCGTAATACGTGCAGATTAAAATTAAACAGGAAATTGAAATACTTGTGATGAAAGATTATTAGAAGTACAGATTCCAGGGATATCTACCTATCAAGTATGACATGTAAGAATAAATTGATTAATTTCCAATTTAATTCCTCTTCGTAGTGAAACATGAGAAAAAGTATTATGAACTTCTTTGTTGGACAATTCATAAAGTAGATTAATTAATTACCTATCTCCGCTCGGTCTCACGATCAATTAATTAACTCCAATGATCTACATATTTATTCCTTTAATTTATCTCCTTCAGTGACGACAAGAAATCAAATTATATTGTGAAAATCTCTTTCCATTGAAAACCATTACAGTTACGTCTCAAGTAATCAACTAATTAATCCTAAGATGTGGCCAGCAAACTCAAGATTATGAATAAACACAGATTTCACAAACTACGAAGGGAAAGGGAAAATAATTCAATTAATCAAACATGCATACAATGATAATTCGAAACCCTAGAATCTGAGAAGGAAATTAGTTACACATATTCATAGGAATATTCATCATAGAAAAATAAAACCTGAATTGCATAAAAACTTGGGTCTGAATGTCTTCCCACAAAATTTTGTCTTCAATCATAAACTCTAAAAACTCTTAGAAATCTTCTAAATTCTTCAACTCTAAAAACTCTTAATTGCTATATTGATTTCCACACCAATTTTACATGGCTATTTACAATAATGAAAGATGTATCAAACAACATCTAGGATTAGATATGTCTCTATCTTCAAATCTGGTTCAGATTAGGAAAACCGCAATCGCGTTGATCGTCGGAGATCAGCGTCGATCGTCGCTTTTGAAACACCCTCGTCGATTGACGTGCCTTGGCATCGATCGACGTGAGCTTTGTTTCCGTAGCCATCGTCGATCACTCCTTTCTCTCGTCGATCACTCCACTTCAATTTCCTCGTCGATCGACGTGCCCTGGCGTCAATCGACGTGGACCTGGACTTGAATTCTGATTCTTCCCTGTTTTCGACTAAAAACCTGCATGATTCATCAAACACAACATTATGAGCACAAAAGCAAATCAATGAATGAAAAAGACACTAAAAACAGTCTGAACATCACACAATCAATCACAGAACAACTAGATAAGTTGGTAAATATCCTAACTTATCATCTATGTACGTGACTAGGAGTTTTGTTGTGGAAACTGGTCTTGTAGGCTTGAGAGAGATCAAGCTGGTATCTTCCGCCAGTTCTTCTGAAGGCCAGTTCTAAACTGGTAGGGTCCCAAACTGGTAGCTAGTTCCAGTTTCTCCTTATGTGGTTCAAACTGGTGGATCAGACCCTGAATTCAGTTTGTCTTGAACAACTTTGTTACACCTGAATGATAATCCTATACAGGACTTTACAAGTTTCGTAGAAACTGGAGCTATTCTAGAGACTCTGTAAAATGATAGTTTCTATACAATTTTTGACACATCAAAACAATCAAAATAAGGTAGGAATGTTTCCTAACAATTTCCCCATTTTTTATGTTGTCAAAAACCACCACTAAGCTGGTAAAGAGTCAGTTTCTGAAGTTTACAAAGTATGTTCTAAGAAGATATAATACTCGAAAACTGAACTTCTTTAACTCAGCTTGTCCTATGAATCTTCCTCCTTAATAGGTGAGAGATATTTCTCGATTAATAAATCAAGGTGAAAACTGATTACACTTGAATGTGTAAAACTAGTTAAGGTTGATTTGAGAGATAGGTTTGGACAATGAGTTTTTGTCATCAAACATTGTCTGATTTTCATTCATAATATTAATGATTACAAGCACTAGCGGAAATATTCACAAGAAGAACTAATCAAGTATATATCTTACTTCTTGTGTGCGGCATCTAACCTCTGAGCTATCTCGAGTAAGTGGTCTAGCTCCCGTTTGTTTTCATTTCTTCTCCGCTTCATCTCTCTCTCTTCTCTTGGCTTCCTTCGTATTTCTTCCCCCTATTTGACAACACAAATTAGGGAAGCTACGATAGAAAAGAGCTGGGAAACTCCGGCTTTTGTCTCAGCAACAGTGGCACGAGTCTCCTCATGATGACTTCTGAACTCTTGCTTGACGCAATCTGTTTGAGCATTGTCATATTTGAGCACACCAGTAATAAGATTTTGAACATAGGAGGATTCAGGATGACTGGATGTAGTTGGTGAGTCGTCAGGCTCCTCAATGACTGGTTCATCCAGGGAGACCTTTGTAGGCTAACTAACAATGACCAGAACACCAGCAAGCTTTTGTTCTTCTTATTTTTGAGTTCGAGCAACTCTATATTCTGCTTCCATGCACATCTACTCCCATTGATGTTTTGATTTAGCAAAGGCATGTTCAGTCAGATAAAGAGAGGAGTACATCAAATCACTCATGAGCTGCCTTGCACACCTGATTTTTGGATGTCAATTGATTAGGACACATTCTTCATCTTCTTCGTCCTCGTCGCAACATATGATGATAGGAAACGGAGGAGGAGGTACTAAAGCTAGAGTCAGTGTCGTTTGAGTGGGGTTTGGAGATTTTGGTATAAACTCGGCAATTGGAAAACCATTGTTTCCATTTTTCAGCCCTGTAAGCACTAATATTAAGAAGACGAACTCGAACTTGTTCAAAGGAAAACTGGCGGCTCAGATTATGCTCAATCCACATGTTGGCCCTAACCTCTTCGGATCTCCAGTAGGTGAGGCCAAGTCTTGCTTTCATGATGGCTGACTCCTCTTACTTCAGCTCTCTTGCGCGAAAATCAAATCTCCTCCAGCGTCTGAATTCTCTTCTTAGCACCCCCGTCTCCTTAGAATCACATTTCAGGATATATGCATATAGACTATCAATCTTTGTAGTGACTATCCTCTCAATACATTGGGAGACAACTCTTGCTCGGGGGAGTAGGTCCTTGTTTGCATAGTAAATTTTCAGGACTAGTTGGCACCAATCTATGAAACGATCAACAGTAATTTTAGTATATGGTAGTTCGGCCAGCGGGATCTCGTATGCTGGTATGGGACAGGGTATCCTGGACGTAGCATTAATTATGCAGTCCTATGGATGAATCCTCCTGATACCTTTTAGGTCCTTCTCACAATCGACTTCTTCCTCCTCAACATCATCAACAACATCACTAACTGCATCTGTAGAAAATGGTAAGTTGCTTAAAATATTTTTATTAAAACCAAGACCCATTTATTTTTAGGAGTCTCTTTGAACTAAGAGCACTTCTTCAAAATCTCTTGAGCTTTCATGAAGGAACATTTACAGGGTTCCTGCTTAAGGTTTTTCAGTCTCAAAGATTCACACTCCTTTTTAAGTATTTCAAAAATTTTCAAAAGTGTGGAATGTTCATCCTTGAGTTTTGCCAGTTCCTCGTTGGTAGACATAGATTCTTAAAACTCATTGGTCAAAGTTGAAACTTGAATTTTCAGCGAGGAGTTTTCACCGGCTAAGACATTATTTAACTCATAAAATTTATAAAATATTTTGAAAGAATGTCTAGGGTAATATCCTCCGAATTGGAGCAATACGATTCAGGGCACTCTACTATGCATGCAGAAAGAATGGAAACTAGTAAGAAGTCAGTTACCTTGTCACCAGTTACAGTTAACGTTGATTCAACTTTTGCGGCATCTAATCTTCTCCAATCGCGGCCATGAATACCAGTAGCGCTTCCTCCTTCGACTCTCCATCTGATGTGTAATACTCATCATCGTTGTCGGGTATATTTGGAATCTCCGTTCTGCATAGCATTTCTCTGGAAATAGCCTTCGATGCTCTTTGCTCATAAATCTTCGTGAGCATTTCTCTCTACTCTTTGTCCAAACACGAACATTCAAACTTGAGGTGGTCTAGAGAGTTGCATTTGAAGTAAGGTTGAGGGGATCTCTTCACGAATCTCTTCTATTCAGTTTGGGGAGTGTCAGTTTTGGCCTTGGCTTTCTCAATAAGTTTAGCCAATCTTCTCATTTGTTCCTCAAGCTCAGCAACAGAGCTCTCTCCTTCTTTCTGATAGGAGATTGTGAAGGGATTTCGTTGTCGTGAATTGAATCACTTAATCCAAGCGAAACCCAGATCGTTCACGTATGTTAAAATAATTTCCAATCGATAAAGCCCTAGCATGCTCCTACAAATTTAATGTGATGGATAATAGGATTACCTTAAATCCGTAAGATCTTAAACGATTTTCGTGTTGAATCTAATTTTTTGATTCCACCACATGATTTGATTAAATCTGCGGAATAAGAAATTAGTATAGAAACCTAATTTCAATATTTAATCAAATGAATGAATAAGAAAGAGAAGAAAGGTTGTTCTCCATATTAGATCTTCAGATCTGTATCTCAATGCTGTTCAATCCTGCTACTGGAAAGGATTCTACACGACTGTGATTGTGCATGACAGAATAAAAATCCTTCTTCTCCTTCTACACACTAGCGTCGTTCCCTTCACTCCCTCTCTAGGTTTTTTGTGTTATTCAACTGATATGATTTTTGAGAGAGTGACTGCTATTTATAGACCTAGGGTTGAAAACCCTAGTGGGCTAGTGGGCTCCATCAGCATATTATTTGGGCCAGATCTGAGACCTAATGCATATAATAAGGTGGGCCTACGAATTAATTAATTCTCATATCCACAACCCAAGACATAATTAATTAAGAAATATTAATTCTTTTTCTCCACAGAATTAATACTGGCGTACCCCTTTATTACCACGTTATGAGAAAGGGATGCATTTACTTGAGAATCCCCATATTTAAGGTAACTGGACATTCATTAATTAATTGGAGCTTCTGACACGCTTTTCACAATTAATTAATTTCTTATTTTCCTGAGCAATACCACTCAAACCTTATCACTCGTGCTTGAACTTAATAAGCATGCGGGACTTTATCACGATGAATGTTATTAAGCTCCTCAGGGATTGACCCCATCGTATTACTTGGATATGGTGACCTAACTCCAGTCGTTGAACCGTTCTACACTAAGTGGCAAGTCAAAGCAACAGTCAGCCCGTGCATACTCCTGAAATTTTGTTGGGGTTTAGATTCAATCAAGAGACAATATATTGTATTCTCTGATGTCAGACAGAAGAATACATCTTACTGTGGTCTAATCAATACGCAACCGCATGTATCAGCATATCTAGTGATCAAGATAGATCACTTCTTTCCGACTATGCTACAGCCTACACTGACAAACTTATCCTCATAGATGTCTCGGCTGTGATCACTATATTTATATCTCACTAGGTCAACTGATCATACTATTTTCTGCAATCTACAACACGTCATATGATCGTCCATATCGGTGAGATAAGAGGATACCGATGTTTCTCACATGTGAGTTTGTTTAACAAATAGGAAATAAAACTGAATATATAAACACTGTAATAAATGCATTTAGTATACAAAACCCAACAGGTTGATGTCGATGGCGCTTCATTTATAAATTTTAACTGACCTGCAGGTCTGTCAGTTCGGAATGGCTTTTTTAGCCTCTATCTAGTGTCCTTCTTGACAAAGTAAGCCGCATCTTCATGATGGTGGGTTGGTGAATTGGCCACTTGAACGGTTTCATTCTTGTTCACCATTTGAATAACCCACTCGTGATCTTGGAGTTGGGCGAACAACTCATTGGTTGAGATTTTGGAGAGATCTTTCTCCTTCAGGCTGGATGTCTTGACGAATCAATCATCTTTCGACATTTTGGATAGGATCTTGACATTTAAATCTAATGTTGATTATACCATGTCTAATGCCTTCAGCTCTCTCATGATTGAGTTGAAACGAGCTTTGGAACTTGTTTCTCTTCATTAGCACTGTTTCTTGGAACAAGCCCCCAAGGTAATCCCATACTTCTTTGACATTGTCAAACTGCATGAATTCGTCGACAAGTGCCTTGGGTAGAGTTGATAAGATCAACTCATGGGCAATGGAGTCTAGTTGGGCATGCTGTTTGTCCTTTTGTGTCCATTCTCCGTATGGATTCTCCATCATGTCTGGGCCATCTTCACCGTCCTTTTGGGTCCATTCTCCGTATGGATTCTCCATCATGTCTAGGCCATCTTCACCGCCGATTCGGGTGTGGACCTTCATGATCTTTATTTGTCCATGTTCTATGGCACCTACCATTTATGGATGTATACTTTTGAGTTGTACAATTGACATTTTCTTCCAGATGGCGAACTTCTCCACCGAGTATGTTGGAAGCTTTGTAATATTCATCATGAATACCTGGCCTGCTAACTAAACAAAAAAATTTAAGGAAATGGATCCGGTCCGCAGCAACTCAAAGCAGTTCAGTCTGTGAAGACCGACCCGCTCTCATACTGATATGTGTGTAATTTGTGCTATTTTTAGGGTGTTTAATTGCATGATTTGATGTGAATTAGGTGCACAAATCACACACATATCTTTTCTTTTAATTGATTTTACCTTCATTTGGTGGTGTTTGAGTGTGCAGGGCATGAAACGAGCAAGAAATCCAAGTTTTTGAGCAAATTTGGCTAAGGAGCAGACCCATCCCATTCGGAAAAGATCTGTCCCGTTCGGGACACACATCCCACTCGGGACAAAACTGTCCTGCTCGGGATTGAGGCTCGGGAGGCAGTCGTTCCACTAGGAACTCGGAAATTTGGCATGATTTTGTAAAGTCGAAGCTTGTCCCGCTCGGGATAATCCTGTCCTGCTCCGGACCGATGCTCGGGAGATAGCTGTTCCACTCAGAACTTGAAAATTTGGTGTGATTTTTTTTAGAAAAAGCCTGTCCCGCTCAGGACCCTTTTGTCCGGCTCAGGACCAAACGTGATTTTTGGTAACAACTCAATTTTCATTCCACTTGGAAGGAATGTTTACAATGGAGGTCCCGCTCGGGACCGAATCACTGAGGCTGCAGATTTTCAGCTTTAAAAGGCTGAGGGAGGTCACAAAATAAGGGTTCGACTTTTAAAAACCCTAGAGAGAAAAAGGCATGGAGGAGAAGCAAAAACACGAGTTCAAGAGCTTAGAATCGAAGATTGAAGGAGGGAATTGAAGCTCGAACTGAAGATTCATATCCAAAGCCTATGATTTCTTGTTCTTTGTTTCCTATATGTTTATTTTTGAGATATTGATGTTTTTCATTATGTTTATGAGTAGCTAAACTCATTGTTGAGGATTAGGATGTGATCGGGGACTATTTTGAATATTGTTTGGATTTGATTAACTGAATTTCCATGGTTTGATTATTGTTGTGATATTAAATTTGTGTTCCTTGCATGTTTGATCACCATGTGTTGGGAATTATGCCTCAATGGACTAACTTAATAGGTTTGTTAATTAGAGGGGATTGCAATGATAATTGAGTGTCGTTTCACTTAGAGGATAGGTGATTTGATATCCAGGTCTTTAATTCTTGAGTTTTTGGGAGTTAATTGAAGTCAATAAACCTAGACTTAGGTTGAGTTTAAGATTAATCTACTGTTATTGCACTGGTACTAAGGGTAATATCTAGAGTAAGTGAATTGATCCAAACTATTTAAAGTAAATTGGTTTGTAGTGTTGAAAAGTCCAAACGTATTCCTAATCTACCCAGTTCATCCTAAGTTCCTCGATTGTTCTCTCTTTGGTATTCTTACATTAGTTGTTTGGTATTTTATTTAGTTACTTGCATTAATCTTTAGAATTTTAGGTAGTTTATAATTGATCATTCAAAGTCATTTTATCGCTTCTAGATATTTAAGTTTATAAATCAATCCCTTTTACTCAAAACAACGGGTGAGTTGAGTCTTTGTGTTCGATAATTTTTACTTGATAAAATATACTGCATCTAGTCTTGGCACCGTTGTCGGGGACTCAAAGTGTAGGTCGTTGTTTGATATTAGGGGATTTAAAGCTTGGTAGTCTAGATTTATTATATTGATATTTAATTTTAGTTTTTACTGGTGCAGGTAGTGCATGATTACTAGATCCAATGCGAAGAAACTACAAGAACTGACAATACAAAGAGCAGTGAAGGAAGAAATGGCTGATGACGATCAAAGGAATGACAGACAGTTGATTGACGACCTGCAGAGGCAGCTAGAAGAAGTTCGAAACCAAGTTAACAATCCGGGGGGACGTGAGCGAAGGGAAGAGAGGAGAAATCCTCTCTAAAATCTATTCAGACCACAGAGAGAAGAATCTATTGATGGATTCAATTTGCGGACAGACGCTACTCACTTCGAGATCAAAGCCCAGCTCGCTCAAATGGTACGGAGGAATCAGTTCGGGGGGGAAACCTGGTGAAGATCCGAATGGGCATATCACACAGTTTTTGGAGGTAGCAGACATGATAAAAATCAACCAAGTCCCTCAGGACCAGGTCAGGATGTATCTATTCACTTTTTCCTTGAAGGATGAGGCTAAGGCTTGGTTGGTGGGACTGAATAAAACTGAGATACGCACATGGGAGGATCTGAAAGAGAAGTTTTTGCTGAAGTATTTCCCACAGGGCTTGACGCTAAAGAGGAAAGCAGAAATTCAATCATTCAGCCAGAAATATGATGAGCCACTTGATCGCTAAATTATTTAACAAGCGACTTAGCAAAGCTAATAATATAGCGGCAAATAAAATTATCGAACCCCAGGGGAAAGAAATAACGAAAAATCCTAAGTACTAAAATATTAGTTCTCAAAACTCTGGTTAGGGAAAATCAAATTTTGGGTTTTGGTTATTTTGAAAATCTCAATACTTGCTAATTAAAATTCAGACAGAAAACTAAATTACTTTTGATGAAAACGATTATGAGAAGTACAAATTCCAGGGACATCTACCTATCAAGAATGACATAGATGAATAAACTGATTATTTCCCAATTTAATTCCTCTTCATAGTGAAACATCAGAAAGATATTATGAACTTCTTTGTTGGACAATTCATAAAGTAGATTAATTAATTACCTATCTCCGCTCGGTCTCAAGATAAATTAACTAACTCCAAAGATCTACAGATTTATCCCTACAATCAATCTCCTTCAGTTACGTCAAGAAATCAGATTATATTATGAAAATCTATTTCCATTGAAAACTATTACAGTTACGTCTCAAGTAATCAACTAGTTAATCCTAAGATGTGGCCAACAAACTCAAGATTATGAATTAAACTCAGATTTCACAAACTACGAAGGGAAAGGGAAAATAATTCAATTAATCAAAATATGCATACATTGATAGTTCGAAACCCTAGAATCTGAGGAAGAGATTAGTTACACATATTCAGAGTAATATTAATCATAGAAAAATAAAACCTGAATTGCATAAAAACTTGGGTCTGAATATCTTCCCACAAAACTCTGTCTTCAAACATAAACTCTAAAAACCTTGGAAATCTTTAAAAATCTTCAATGCTAAAATCTCTTAATTGCTCTAATGATTTCCACACCAAAAAACAAATTTATACATGGCTATTTATAATAGTGAAAGATGTATCAAACAGTATCTAGGATTAGATATGTCTTTATCTTCAAAGCTGACTCAGATTAGGAATCCCGCAGTCACGTCGACCGTGGGAGAATAGCGTCGATCGATGCTGATGAAACACCCTCGTCGATCGACGTGGGCCTTGCTGCTTCCGTCGACCTTCTCCTTCTCCTTCGTTGATTGCTCCCTCTCCAATTTCCTCGTCAATCGACGAGGCATCCCCGTCGATCGACGTGGACCTGAAACTGGAAATCCAACTCTTCTCTATTTTTGACTAAAAACCTGCATGATTCATCAAACACGACATTACAAGTACAAAAGCCAATTCATGCACGAAAAAGACACTAAAAACAATCTGAACATTACACAATTAGTCAAAGAACAACTAGATAAGTTGGTAAAAATCCTAACTTATCAACTCCCCCAAACTTAAACCATTGATCGTCCTTGATCAATTCACAGAAAAGAAATCGAATCAAATGCAGATACAAGTGTGCAATGCCTCACAAGCTTCTTTTGCACTCTAAGTATCACTCATTCATATAAATCATGCAATCCAAACAAATTCTCATTGTTAAATTATCGAGGAGGAACCTCACAGGGCAGTGTTTGCACTCATCGCTCAATCAAATAAAGGGCTTGAAATTCACTCATTCAAAGTTTTAGTTTACCTCACCATAGGTTTGACAAATTTCTCATCTCTCCACTGCTTGTTAGTGTGGCTTTTCAGGGAATCAGAAAGGTCTTTATTTGGTTGTAATGAAGCTTACCTAAAAGGTGGGATATTTTTGGCTAAGTGACTTAGAATATTGCAAATGAACTCATGGCCTTAGCATATCATAACCACATAATTTTTTTTCTTTTTCATGCACAATCTTGTTCTTTTTCTTTTGTAATTTTCAGGGTCCTAAACTTTATTTTGACTTTTGTGAACTACAACATATGAATTTTTCTTCTCATTTTTTTTCTCTTCTCTTTTCATTCTTTTTCACCAATGTTCACTTTTTTTTTCGAATTTACCCATAGGAACCCCTATTTTTACACACAACCTCATGTCACAATCCCAAAATTCACACCATCCAATGAATCACAATCTCTTGTTCATCAACCCTCCTAATCAAAGAAAGAAAAGTTTTTAAGGCTCAAAGGGGCTACAAGTGGAAATTAAAGGTTAGTGTATGGGAGACGGGCTACGATAGAACATGCCTAAAATCATTTACACCCTATTACCACACTTAATGCAACCTCAAGAGAGAAATTCGTCAAATTCTAGGAAGTAAATCTAATACCTTTGTCACTCATCAAACGAAAAGATGGCACAAATTTCTCACAGGGTAGGAATTTTCGTTAATCCTCAATAATTACCCAATTCCAAACAGTTATCATGCAAAAATTTATATTTCAAAGATCAACCTATCAAGCAAAACAGCTCCTATAATCGGCTACTCTATCACACAGATTATCATTCTTAATCAGCAAATATCTCGATTATCAATCAACAATTTTTATTCAAGGAAAGACAAGTCATCATTTTCAACACCAACATAATCACTAGTAGTTCCGACTGCCCTATGTTCAAAAGCTCCTAAAACAATACTCAAGACTATTCAATTCAGAACAAGTACTACAAATCTAGAGTTCAAAACTTATTCAACACAGAACAAGTACCACAAATCAAGAGTTCAAAAATACTAATTTTGAGTGAAAAGCATTGCAGAGAGCAATTGTTCACACTGAAGCAAAAGAACAAGGATGGTGATGCTTCAGAAAAAACAAAAACGAAAAACAACAGAAAGAAAAACAACGAAACAACGAAAATTAAAATAAAGCAGAAAAAAAATAAAAATAAACGTTTTCCTTTTCCGATCCTCATCCCCCCTAACTTGTTTCACTCGAAGGAGTGGACAAGTTTGAAAGTTAGATAAGGAAAAAGGAAATGGTACCTCATTCCTCCTCCGGAGGATCCTCCATCTCAACATCGAGAGATGGCCACACGGGTAGTCGCCGCCGGCAGTCCTGGCGCTCCCCACTCCAAATGATGCCCTTGGAGGCCTTGATCTGATACCTCCATTGATCCATTACCAGTTTCGCAAAGCTGAACTCTTCCCCCATCAGCATGCAGTAGAGGGCATACAGCTCTCCCACTCTCGCCTTGCCGCTTTCGTGTCTGCCAGTGATCGACACCCCCATGCACCTTTGAAGATACCGGAAGACTGGGTTGTCAATGGAGGAAGCCTTCAAATTCCCCGAGTCAAACTCCCGCAAATCCTCTTTAGCATCGGCTGCTATCTGGCTCCAGAATCAGGCAATGTCAAAACTTAGGGGAAGAAAGCCAACTCCCCCTTTTCGGACTCCCCAAATTTCTTCAAGCTTGTCCCTTGGTATCTCGTAGTGCTCGTTCAAAAACTGGAAGGCGATGGTGGTAGGCTCCAACTCCGGCTGAACCACATAGACATGGAGTGAGGCCAGAAACTCCAGGACAAGCGACAGATATGTTGGCCACCTCGCTGTCATCCAAGCACTCCAATTCACTCTCTCCAAGAGAGCCTTCACATCAGGTTGAATTCCCAGCCTTTCCATTGTCGTCGGGCATGGGTAGAGTGTCTACCGTACGGTGAACTCGTCTCTTGAGAGTTTTCTAAACGTCTCTCATATACCCGGTTTGCAAAGGTGGGTCGAAAATCCATGATGCACTGCAAGAGTAGTAGGAAAAAAATGTCAAAGCTCAGCAACAACATCACAAAAATTCCTAAACATTGATACAACCAAATGTGCAATTATCCACAAAATGTATCTACCCATGCAAAATTGATTCGACATTCACGCAATTCAAACTCTATCCTAGCATATTGCATCCTTAATTTAAAGAATTTTTCCCCAATGTAGCAGGACAAGAGTAACACCACCAACAAGAATTATCCCCCAAACTTCCGTTTGTCAAATTCAATGAAATCAAAGCAACAAATCCATGACAAGCAAGTATATCGACTAAAACGACTAACCATATCGAATAATCATCACGAATAGCAACGAAATCGACAAAAATACAAGAATGGAAACAAGGGCTCTAAGATGAAATAATCAATGCTCAAATCCTTCACAACATATGAAATAATCAAAGATGAGAGGTTTATGATACATATTGTGGATTGTAGCGATGAATTTGGAGAGAAAAATTTGAGGTGGGTTTTTGGAGAGGAAAAAAAATCGTGCGTGTGTGTTTGTGAGGAAAAGAATGAGGGGTTTTGGGTTTTAAACCAGTCTCTGTCTGGCTTCTTAATTGTTCGCGTCGATCGACGAGGCACCCTCGTCGATCAATGTGGACAATTCTTTTTTGTCGATCGATGAGGAATGGCGTCGATCGACATGGCCCAGAAACATACGTCGATCGACGCCAAAATGCAGCGATCGACGTGGCTCTGACAGATGACTGGACCCGACAAAATTTGAAACAATTTCTGAAAAACGAAACTCAAATGACTCAACTCGACTGAATTTAAAATAATAGAAATAAAGAAACCAGTAAACTGTTGGGTTACCTCCCAACCAGTGCTTGATTTTATGTCGCTAGCTCGACAATACCTGTGATTTCAAGGGCAATTCAAGTAGTACTTCTCCACCGCTTCGACTTGAATTGGGGTGTAGTACAGTTTCAGGTTCTGCCCGTTCACTTTGAAGTTCTTCCCATCTTGGCCAGCTAATTCAACTACACCGTTCATGAATTGACAGATCACGGTGTATGGTCCAGCCCATTTTGACTGCAGCTTTCCGGGCATGAAGCGAAGATGGGATTTGAAGAGGAGAACCTTGTCACTTGAATGGAAAACATGTGAGCGAATCCTTTTGTCGTGGAATCTCTTTGCTCGATTCTTGTAAATAACATTGTTCTCATAGTCTTCATCCCGAAAATCTTCAAGCTCGTTCAATGCCATGGCTCGCTCTTCTGTGACTGTCTTCCAATCCAGATTTAATTCTTTCACTGCCCTCCAAGTCTTGTGCTCCATCTCAACAAGAAGGTGACAGGACTTCCCGAAAATCAGCTGATATGGTGACGTCCCAATGGGCGATTTGTAGGCGGTGTGGTATGCCCACAATGCATCATCAAGTATTGCCGCCCAATCCTATCTTTGCTTCACCGTCTTCTCCAAGATTTGCTTGATTTCTCGGTTGGACAGCTCCGCCAGCCCATTCCCTTGAGGATGATAAGGAGTGGTGACCCGGTGTTTGACTCCGTACCTCGTAAGCAAATTGGCAAGCCATTTGTTGCAGAAATGGGATCCCCCATCACTTACCAAGGCTCTTGGCATCCCAAATCTAGTTATGAGCTTTTGCAGGAACTTGATGACCATTTTGGAGTCGTTCGTGACCGTTGGAACGGCCTCAACCCATCGTGACACGTAGTCCACTGCCAGAAGAATGTATGAGAACCCTTGGGATGGCGGAAAGGGTCCCATGAAGTTGATCCCCCAAACGTCAAAGATTTTGACTTCAATGACCGGCGTCTGTGGCATCTCATCCCTCCGCGAGATGTTGCCGGTCCTTTGGCAGCGATCACAACTCATAATCCATCCATGACAGATCTCGTAGATGGATGGCCAATAGAACCCGCTGGCGAGAATTTTGAATGCCGTCCGGTTGGCTGAATGATGGCCGCCACTAGGAGATGAATGGCAGGCTTCGAAGATTTGTTGCCACTCGGACTGGGGCACACATCGTCGAATGATGCCATCAGCACATCTACGCCACAGATAGGGATCCTCCCAATAGTAGAATCTGACATCGTGCAGAAACTTCTTCTCTGGATATGGAGAAGAGTCCGGAGGAAGTACACCGCCAACCAAGTAGTTGGCGAAATCTGCATACCAAGGAGTTTTGGACTCGTACATTGATAACTCTCTTAAAGAGTTATTATTTTGTGTCTAGTCTAGTTAATTATGTGCTAAATTAGGATTATTTTATAGGATAAGTAATTAAATATAGGTTGTTTAGTTAATATTTCAAATTCGGGTTTATTTTGTAGTATTGTGTTAGCTTTGAGTTTTGCGAAAGGTATTGTTTGAATAGTATCACAGGTTTCATTATGCTGGAGCATGACAAGAGCAAGAAAGATTGAAATGATGTCGCAGCATAGGAGCAGCATGGCCAGAACTCTAATGAAGAACATCCGGGACCACAGCAAACAGGATTTCAGCACTTTTTAGATCCTGTCCCAAAAGCAGAACACGTGTCGCCCAGGAGAACCGTCAGAGCTGGGAGGCAGATTGAGGAGCCACGTGTAAGGCCTGGATGAAGCTGAAAGGAGACAGGGGAGATATTTTGAGAAAAGAGAGAGAGGACAGAGAGAACAACAACATCGAGAGAATACGAGTGTGAAGAGGAGATCAACATAGGAGTTTGAGCAAGGAGAACAAGGTGTTCGTGAGAAGCAGAAGTGGCAGCTGCGAAAATCCCGAATAGTTTATCTTTTTTTTTCAAAACTTGTTTTATATTTTTACGTGGATGATGTTCGTAGACATAAACTTGAATGTTATTTTTTTTCTATCTTTTGTAAGCATGAGCTAAACATTTTAAGCTCGGGTTATTGACTAGTTCTACTTGTTGAATATATGTTGAAGTTGTTCTTGCATTAAATATGGTGTTGATTTCGATTCTGGTTTGTTTGTCTACCTAAACACGACGGTGGCAGGTAGAGATCTCGTGTTGGTCCCGGTTTTTCAGAGTATAAAGCGTTACGCAGCGGAAATAATGTTAAGTGTTTTTTTGCACGCTACTTACACACAGCTGACAACTGGCAACTGGTCAGCTGG